>VYZQ01023412.1:0-10922 GCA_013400655.1 Mystacornis crossleyi | reverse complement strand
TTTTTTGGCTAAGACACAGCACAGAATTATAATAGCAAGTATATTCTGACAGGTCCCAGCTCGCTGTTTGGGATTTGTTTGTTTAGATTTGTTTCTCTCTCCGTATTTCAAGCCATTGGTTCTATAGAAGCGTGTCAGTCCATTAACAAATCTTGCCAGCTATTTTCTTTGGCACTGGGAATGGGTTGTTTCCCTTCTAAATGAATCCAGCTCCAACGTCACTCGCACACCAATGAGGGTTCCCATTCAGGGAGGTCAGGCAGAAAAGTGGAGAGAACGACTTCTTTTCTTTGAACCAAAAGGGAAAACAAAATATTGCTGAACTCTGAAGCCCCACTGGAACTGGTCACACCAGCACTGTGCATGAACATGGCTACTGTCTGATTTCCAGCCCAGGGAATGCTGCTGGAGCCTCCTCAGTCCTGGGGAAAAGCTTTCAAAGCGCCCTCCAACCCTGGGCCATGACATCCCAACCCATCCTGGGTACTGTGTCCCCATGAAGAAGTGGAAAATGTACAAGGGGAAAAGTCAGAGATGACCTAACCCTCTGGAGATCTCTGGGATCCTAAGGGATTTACAGGATAAGATGGAAGCTTATACCGTGGCCTGAGGTGGATTTTGTCTCCTGATAAAATTGAAGAATTTTTACAGAGGGAATAAAAGGCAGCAATGTAACCTCATATATTGCCTTTTTTATATTGCTTTGTTAAGGCCGGGCTATAAAACCTGACGAAAAGGAGCATAAAATGATGGGGAAATGAAGACTGAACTCAGCTCCTCTAAAATATTCCAGCTTTTTCTTTCCATTGCCATGTTCCAATGGACGCTGCCATGGCCCACCATCCACAGCACACTGATCTCACCCTCTCTGCTCCCTCTGCAAAGCTGGAGAGCGAAATCCCAGTGAAGGAAACTGTGCAGGACACACCTGGAATGTTCTTGACGCCCTCGGGGCAAAGCCATCCCCCCTCCACACCTGACTCATCTCAGCTTTTTATCCATCTGTGGCCCAGCCCCAGGTACACGCAGGAGTCAGCACTGGGAAAGCTCCCCAGCATCTGTTCCGAGTTACATTTCTTTGACATTCATAATTATGACCTTTGTCAGCAGATCGTGTAAGCATGAAATTCATTTTGAAAATCAGTGATTCCGCCGACTTTACCTGGACGGCTCACGTGTTTAAGGTTAAAAGAGCACTTAGGAGCTTTGCTGCATGCAGACCTAGCCCTGACAGAGTGCAAAACGTTTCCAGTCACAGACGAACAGCCGGTAGCCACAGACTGTTCCACTCTCCAGCTCAGGTTTCATCTTACAGGGGCTCTCTTTCACTGACACCGCCATGAACTGCTTCCCTCTAAGACCCACACGCTGCAATCGGCTTTCAAGGGATTTCTCAGTGCATACATTACTGTCCCTTGCACACCAGCAGAGCATCAGTATTACTGATGTAATGCACCCCAGCCCAGTCAGCTGCTCCAAAAAGTGGTTTATTTTGCAGCTGATCGATGGTTTGCCGATTCTGGAAATCTCTCCATATGACGAGTGTTTCTAAAACATTTAAGGTACTACGGAGCTGAAGGTTCTCAAGAGTGCAATCATCTTTTGCAGCTAAATCATGGTAAGGAATGTACTTGCAACGTGAGCTCGCTCGCAGGTTTTCTGCCTGTGACAAATTGAATCCACCACAAATAATTTTGGGGTTGCAATTACAAATGGGCAGCGCCTGGCAATTAATCACTGAGGTATTTAATGAATATCCACAAAAGTAATCTCAACAGCTGCAAGCCTTCGAGAAGATTTCAAGCCCTAGGCTGCGAAGGCAGGTACCGGTAACTCTTCCAGAAGTCACTCAGAACATCTTGCCCAGCACACATGAACACATTTTGATGAGTCTAAATATCAGAAAACACCAAACTGACATTCAGTATTTCCACAGATAACAGATGGTTTCACACGCTGCTCCCCACTTGGGGTTGCCTAATGCATCTGAATCATGTTTTGAAATATAACTCAAGGTTTGGAAAATCTCTAAGGTTTTCAATAAATGGAGTTTAATGTCAAGACTACTCGAAGCAGCTGTTCCTCCTAACCATGGAAAATCACATGCAGGGTTTTTTTTGCATGACCCAATGCAGAAATTATGTAATTTAGGGGTCCCATGCACCTCCACCCCCAGCATGCTCCAAGGAATAACACGCTTTACATGAAACCACAGGAAGATAACAGCACACGTCTCAGAGCTTCGTGTGCTGCCACTTTTTACTCCAGATGAGGTGTTTGTGCTTCTCTCCCCACTCCTGTCTGCAGCAGGTGAGTGATGGCTCGGTGCTTGCAAGGCCTTTGAGCTGCACGTTCCACACCAACAGCAGAAGGAGGGAGGAGGGGCTGCGTGCTCATGCGCAGCCTCAGAAATTCCCTGGAAGCAGTGATGGGAACACCGCTCCCTTCCCCAGGTTTTCGATGAGCTTCTCACCCCCCTGGAATCCAGAACCCTCAGGTCCAGCCTGGCCTGCTGCCATCAGATGTTTGCTCTGCAGAAATGCAGGCTCTGATTTCTCTCCTGGGCATTATTTCTCCTGCAGACCCCCTGGAAGCAGCAGGGTGCTCGTGCCCCCTCACCTCCTGTGTCGCCACTTTTCTCTCCGTGCCAGTGACAACAAACCAGCACTCCGGGCAGGAGAAACCCAAGCACAACTTCCACAGACAAGCACAAAGGCCTTGGGATTGTTTTTCCTGGGAAGCACGGCTCAGTTCTACAGACCAGTGCGTGGTTGTGATTTACAGAAACAAAAAACTGAGCTACAGACTCACACGCTGAGGAAACTTCCGCATGGGCTTGCAACGCTCAGACCATCATTTCTCAGGAAAGTCAAAGTCAGAAATTCTGCAGAAAAGGGCAAAATGATTTTGTAAAACCATGACCAACTTTCTCCTGTGGTTTGGGATCTGTGAACTGCCTCGTGTGCTACAAATGCCAAACCCAGGCAAGGCTGATTGTCCCATTCCACAGCGCTGCCTCGAAGCTCCTGCTGGGATGAGGAACCTCGTGTTGTCAACACCACACACAACTCTTCCAGAATGCAAACCTTCAGCTGGACACTCCACTAAACTAAAAAAATAATCTCAGTTTACCTCAACTGAAAAACAATCTTTGATAAATGTTGTCTTTCTTAAGGAGAGTATCTCGACATCTCCAAATCCACGCAGTCAGACAGACGCCCATAGAGGTAATTTACTGCGCTTTCCTGCCCTGCTTCTAAAAGAGGTGGAGATTGCATCTCACAGTCTTCTAAATCTGACTTTATGACAGGTACAAGAGAGTTTGGTATGTTCAGCAAAGCCTGTATTAGCAGTTTTATGGTTTTTTATGTTTTTATGTTCTTTTAATCGCTGACATGGAATGTAAATAGTTTCCTCAATTGCTGCATACTTCCCATTCCTGCAGGAAGGCACACCCTCTGACAAAGATTAAGAGAATATAAAGTTAAACCCCAGCTTACTAAAGGAATTAAATTCTCCTCTAGCTACTGGAACACAGCAACCTGTGCATGGGGGATCTACACACCCTTCAAGGACAGGTGCTCGACAACTAAGGAGCATGAAAAATAATATAAGGGAAGCTCGAGTTCTGGGCTTGATGTTGAATAATGAAGTGAGCTGGAATTTTTCACAACTGGGTAACGTTAGAGTTCATCCAAATGACTGGGAGTAAAAAGCATCTTGCATTGTTTTACTCCAGAGGACTAAAGAGGTGCCCCGTGGTTTTCCTTTGATGTTGTCCATCCCCAGCCCAAAGCAGGATGTCCCCGGCCCCCCCTGGACATTTGCTTTCACATTCCTTGCTCCTAACACATAAAACTGCATCGCTCCCGTCCACGCTCTCTCTATTAAACTGAAAAAAATACCTTTGTGGCTTAGATTCCCCAGCAGGGGAACCTACAGAGCTCAGAGATCCTTGGGAACAGTTTTAAAATGTTCTCCTTAGGTTGAGAGTGCTCTTTGGTTTGCCTTTGACAAACAGCATGCAATTATCCTGATCTGGATTCCCACGATACAGTTGTGGGATAGACAAAGACTTTGATGACTTTTTTCCATTTGTCATGGACTTCCAGAGCAGTGATTTCATTCCTGTATGGTTTTGTATCCCTTTAAAAACTCTGCCCATGGGACCATGCCTACAGCAGTCTCTGATCCCCCTCTGAAATCTCATGGACATGAGCAGGATTTGCCAAGACCACATGGAAAAAGATGCACACAAACGAGGGCTCAAGCCCAGCGTTGATCTTGGGCCTCAAGAACAGCACAACCATCCCATCATCAGCCCCTTGCCAGCAAACCCAGAGAGCTCCATTCAACTTTCCAGCAGGGGTTAAGCCCAAAGTCTTGACTCATCATCCCTGATCAACACTGCATGGAAAAAATCATGGGTGCAGGCAGCATTAGGAGGGATGAGTCCTCCCCAGAAAATTCCAGAGACTGTAGGATAGTCCAGATTACTATAAATAAAAGGCTTTACCACAGGAAAGGAGGACAAATCCAAATCAAACACACAGGAAAACCCTGAGAGGCAACGTGTCCATTTTCAGCCCCACATAAATACACACAACCATAGAGATTCTTGCTCTATCAGCAATGCACATAATCCAAACTGGAACAAAACTCTCTTGTTAGGGGACTTTTTGTAGGGGACCAGTAGCAAAACTGGCCCCAGGTTAATTTTAAACCATCAATTTTAAAATTGTAACCCTTCTCTGAAAGTACAAAGTGACCATGCAGCAGGGTACTTACTCATTCCTCTCCAGATTGATGACCAGATGTTTATTTTCAGCTTGAATTACAAACTGCAGCAGTGCTGGGTGGTTCTGAAAAAGAAACAGAGTTGGCTGAGTCCAAACCCAGAGCCCATGGTCCTGCACCCGGTTCTGCTGGGGAAACAGACTTATCATGGAAGCATGGAATGGTTTGGGTTGGAAGAGACCTTAAAGGTTGTGGGGCAGGGATGGCTTCCACTGTCCCAGGCTGCTCCCAGCCCCAGTGTCCAGCCTGGCCTTGGGCACTGCCAGGGATCCAGGGGCAGCCACAGCTGCTCTGGGCACCCTGTGCCAGGGCCTGCCCACCCTCACAGGAAACAATTCCTTCCCAATATGCAAAATGTATTTCAAAATTTTAAGACGTATTTCAAGCCTTTCTTAAGGCATAATTAAGTTTCAGCTTAAAAAAAAAAAAAAAAAAAAGAAGTGGTGTTGCAGCAATTAAGGTCATAGAATATCCGGAGCTGAAAGGGACCCATAAGGATTGTCAAGTGGAAAAAATGTGAAATATCAATAAAAATATGGTCAACAGTACTATCAAGTATCTCTGTGACAACAATAGACAAAGTATTTATGCATATACCAGTAATTATTTAAGAGAACTTTCTAAACATGACATCAGCAACAGAGCCCACAGAAATCCCAGTTGCAGTCCAGCACGGAACAGGAATGATCAGGACATCTGGAGTGCATTTTCAGCACCATCATGACTGCGTGCTATCTTCATATTGCCTTTCCCCTGATTATAAAAACCAAGTCCTTTTTCATCTCGAGAACCCAAAGGTAAATCCAATAATCTTTGGGGGGAGCTGTGAGAGAGGATCTGAAGCAGTGGAGGCCTAAAAACTTGCAGGAAGGGGCAATGCACCTACACAGGCTCTGGAAACTGCACTTCCAGGGAGAATGCCCGATTTGCAATATGCTGGCTACTCTTAATCCAACAGACTCAGCTCACATATATTTTAAAACTGTTTACACTTAACTTACATTTCATTAAACAAACTCACTGGATTGCACGACAGCATTTCCTTGTTTGAAATTCCAACAGTAGCTCCATAAATCAGCTGTTCCCCCGTACACTCAAGATGATTTTCTGGAGATTTATGTCAGCCAATTGCAACGAGATCATTTTAGGGTTCTAGCGTTTAATTGATTGACTAAGAAATGTGTCTGAATTCGGGATTGCTACAGCGGAGTCCTAGTGGGGCCTCTGTGACAGACAGAGCATCCCTGCCCTTGGAATGCACTGATTTCCAAATTGTTTGAAAAATTAGAGATGTTTATTAAAAAGTGAAATTATTGGGAGGCTGTCATAGACTAAACAAAACTGTTCCAATGGGAACTAGCTGAGAACTCCCCAGTGCTGTCAGGCTTTATTAAGCCCAGACTGGGAGTGAGATGCCATTGCTCTATCCAAAGTGTCCTGCTCGTGCGAATCCAAACGTGCTTTCCCAGCAACAGCATTGAAATTCTGCATCTCTGTGAACTCCGCAGAAACCAGATCCCACTAGAATGCTAAATAAATGCTTCAGACTATCCCTGGCACTCAGCAAACACATGGGAGTCATTTATTGGCATGAATATTTAGAAGCAGTGTTGATTATGACTTTAATATTACTGCATTGCTTCCAAAACCCGTGAGATCTACAGAATATGGAGTTTTGAGAGAGCAAACCACAATTAATTGCAATATAACACAGTAAATAATTAAGATATTGCAGTGGCACAAATGGATTCTTTTCAGCTGAAGGCCCTCTTAATATGGAAATGACAACTATGTTTATTCATGAGTTCACAGTGGTACTTATTTGACAGTCAATTGGTGTTGGTAAAGTTGCAAAGTTAAAAAAGCAGCTGCAGAATAGAACAGGCTGTTACAAGCCAAAATCATCTCTCGGAGAGTTCCTAAAGCTGAAACTTCTTATGATGGAGCACAATAATGGCCCCAGTTATGGGTGCTGCATTGCTTTGCACAAGACCCAGGTTCAGAATCTTGCTTCACCATCGATTTTTCCTTCAAACAAATGGCTCATTTCCTCCTTTTCCATCTGGGAGGAGATGAGACTATACTTTTTCTTAGTCTGACTGGAATTCATAAGCGCAAACACTGCAAAAATCACCCACTGCACAGGTGCTAGGGTGGCTACAAACAGAAACACTCGAAATTGTAAATTTCTAATGGCAAAGAAAAATGAATATCTTTCAGAAAGGGCATTTGAGGTTTGTGTTTTGGCTTTTCCTCCTCTTTTTTAATCCACACACCTGTGAAATCAATTCAGATTTTTTGTTTGTTTGTTTGGGCTTTTCTGGGTTTTTCTTGCAGTGGTTCTGGAGTCTCCCCTAAAGTATTTGCACATTTCTGCCACAAACCCTTAAAAGTTCATTTTAAATCCCATGAAACACTGATTCCCTCCCCTTAGAATCAATATTTTCAAAACTGAGTTGCAGGGTGAAATGGGAGTGACTATAAATACAGATATTAGAGCCCTGCTTTGTATTTTCCACTCAGAATAATCGAAAAAGCACCTTGTGGGGGGTACAGAGTCTCCTGCTCAGAACGTTTGAGAAAAAGCCACTTGCTGCAAGTCTTCCTTAAGAACCACAAGAATAATTTCTATGCTGGTGCCACAACTTATTCCCACATTGATCCCTTTAAAATTATTGACAGTGGAAGCCAAGTGAACCTGATGGGAGTGGCATTATTTAAACCATAAGGAAAAATTTTGTGTGGTTCTACCTTCTTTTCTCCACAGACTCAAGTTTTCTAATTCTCTCCTAAAACTGCAGTNCGTCAGTTTGCTGTTTTCTTTTTTGGCAATTTTTTTGGGTTTTTTTTTTTTTTTTGTTTGTTTGTTTGTTTGTTTTTGTGTGTGTGTGTGTGGCATAAGAGAAGATTTCATCAATGCACACGATCTTTTCCCTGATATTCTAAGAGGCCAAACTGACTTCAGGATGACTGAAGTTGGAATTTCCATAACTCTCCCTCTTCTTTACAGGATTTACTTTCAAAATCTGCATCAAATTGTAGCAAAAAACCAGGAAAAGCATTTCCCCCTTTAATATGCTCCTTCCTTGCTCAGAGCTGAGGGGTTTTGGTTGGAATTGATATTAGAAAAACTCAATATTATGAAGGAAATTAGTGAAATATTAAGTCAAGGTCAAGCAAGAATTCTCACTGATAAAGCAGAGTAAAAAAAAAGTAATGAATCAGTACTTGATTAACTAGAAGATGAAGAGATAGCGGCCTATTTCTGAGTCAGAAAAGTTCTGCAGTAAAACTAACTAGTACATGTATTTAAGTACTACTTTTATTTTATCCTTTTAAAATCACATTGATGTTCATATAGAAAGAGAAAATGAAGGATGGTTTGAGGATTAAGGGCTTTGCCTGTGAATGTGGGGATGGTGTGGGGAATACTGTCTAATAATAATGATATCTAGGCTCAAAATAACCCATTTTTATTCCTGAAGTACTTGTGGAGAAGATACATTTGGAGACAATTTGTTCACCTTGGTGGGATGCCCATTCTGAAATTGGAATGTAAAGGAGTTGTAACCGAGCAAAATCTTAATTATTGCTGGATCCCACCCTCCTTTGGGCTGTGATCCCACTGCAGGCCTGTGAGCTTTGCCCCACATACTCCCTGCTGGGATGGGGAGAGAAGATTCCAAGTCATTTTTGATTATATTTGAAGAGCAGAAAACTGATGGAATGAGGAGTCCTAACACATCTGTCTTTGCAGCTTCCTCTCTGTTAAAAGTAAAGGATTTTACTGGATTGAGATCCATGGGTTAGATCAGCACATACACCTTTAAATAAATTCTAGCAATTACATAATAGAAATAAAGGGAAACATCTGCAGATAAGGAAAAGAGTGAAAATGAACTCAAACCAGCAGCATTAATTCGCTTGGAAACAGAAATGCATTTTCAGCTGTATCAAGTGTCCAAATCCAGTATTTGAGGATAGAGATCAGCACAAGAAATAGAACCAAAAGGGGTCATTTTGCTTCTCTGGTTTCAAAGTTTTAAATTATATCCTGACAGGGTCAGACTGAAATGGGCAGGTTTGTTAAATCCAGCAAAGTGGTTTCCAGGCCCTCCAGAGCTGGTATTAACTTTGCCAAAGCCAGCCCTGCAACAGGCTCAGCTTTGTATGTGGCCAAGGTGACCTAGGCCCATGCAGTGCTGAAATGGGTGAAAATGGGCAAGGTAGAAAGGAAAAGACAGTAATTATGAGGAGAATTATGGATTGTAATTAGTTGTATGCACCGTGGCTCCTGACACTCCACAGGGAGAGAAATAAACAGCAGCAAACCCTCACAGAGCCCGGGCTTCAGTCTGAAGACAGAAATCACATCAAGTCAAACCAGATTCAATGACTGGATGGACAAAGGACTCTACCAGGGGATAACTTGGGAGCATTTTTTCCTCCACAGTTTTAACCTGTGCTAAAAGCACTGATGTTTGCTGGAAGAGTCGGGTCCACTTTGGAGAGACCCCGCCTGGAGCAGCGTGTCCAGCTCGGGGGCAGGATATGGACAGGGAGGTGTTGGGGAAAGGCCTGAGGAGGCCACAGAGATGATGAGGGAGATGGAGCCTCTCTGCCCTGGGACTGGCTGGCAGAGCTGGGGGTGCTCACCTGGAGAGGAGAAGCTCCAGGGAGAGCTCAGAGCCCCTTCCAGGGCCTAAAGGGGCTCCAGGAGAGCTGGAGAGGGACTGGGGACAAGGGCTGGAGGGACAGGACACAGGGAATGGCTTCCCACTGCCAGAGGGCAGGGCTGGGTGGGAGATTGGGCAGGAATTGTTCCCTGGGAGGGTGGGCAGGCCCTGGCACAGGGTGCCCAGAGCAGCTGTGGCTGCCCCTGGATCCCTGGCAGTGCCCAAGGCCAGGCTGGACACTGGGGCTGGGAGCAGCCTGGGACAGTGGGAGGTGTCCCTGCCCATGGCAGGGGGTGGGAACTGGATGGGCTTTAAGGTCCCTTCCAACCTTCCTGTGATTCCATGGTCCTATAAACCTTCTCCTCTATGCTCCTGAAAACAGACATTCCAACACGAACACTAAGGGTCATGACTTTGTTATCTCCTAAGCACAGCTCTGGAAATGAAGGACCCTTGGGCTATGTCAGGTAGTCACATTCCACACAAATAGAGATGTTTTCTCTTGTATCAGAAGAGTTAACACCAGGAATTAGAAACTGCATAACTGGGGAAAGAGTCCATTATTTCCAGCAGGGATAAATTCCATGCCCTTTTCTGCTATCTATATGAAAATACCTTTTATTTCCCTCATTTGTCACACACTGCCGTTCTGCATTGGTGCTAAAAGGTGTATTTACAGTATCAGGTCTTTGGGCTGATATTATTCCTCCACTATCTGCAAAATACAAAAAGGGAGAAGCTGGGAAATCTATAAGAAATAAAGTCACTCAGGGAGTCTTACCATGGAAACTAGAACTCAATCCAACAAATGCAGTATGTCTACAAAATATATACATTTAAGATAATTACAACCCACAACGAATGCTGTAAATTGTATGTAATGCTGTTAAATCTATAAATATTTCCTGGGGATTTTTTTTTTTGCTTCCGTTTAGAAGAGAACACAAAGTGCAACGTTTTCTGCAAACACCTCCAAGACCTAGAGATATTTCATGTGTAGGACATGAAAAGTATAAACATTTAATTCTTATGGTTTTGCAGGTTCCTGGGGCCAGCAAATTCAGCTGTGCTTTCCCTGCTCTCAGATGAGAAGGACATATCCCTGTGGCTGCTTATAATGAGCACCAACTAAGAGAACAGAGCTTTTTGCAGTTGTTTTTTTATTTTCTTTAATGGCTTAGCAAACACTCCCAAGCCCTTAACAAACTGGCTGAGCCAGTCCAATAATGTAGGAAACCAAAGAACTTCCAAGTTTGACCCCAAGTTTATTTTAAAGTGATTATTTGAAGGCGGAATGATCAGATTTTTGCTTTCTTGCTGACTGTACAAAGAGATGCGAGATTCCTCTATCTGCAAGACATAATAGCTAAATTTGTTTTCCTTTTTTTTTTTTTTTTAATTTTTGTCCTCTTTTTCTTAACTCCTACAGCAAATTGAAACTGCTGCTTG
>VYZQ01023410.1:310-13213 GCA_013400655.1 Mystacornis crossleyi | reverse complement strand
AGGTATATTAGCTATAAACTGATTTTGTGCTGTGAATACCTAATATGAATGTTATAAGCCACAATTGTTAAAGTTAGCAATTTCAGAAACCTGAATCATTAAATGTTACTTGTAGAATTATAGGGAACCTTCACATGCTTTCAAATTTTTACACAGTTAACTTCTGTGTGGTATTTTCCTGAATGCTCCTGATTATGTGACATTGTGTAAAATGCCGAGTCTTAGCTCAGAAGCTATATATTTGTGATACTCTAAATATAGCTGCCCTTTGATAATTATTTACTTGACAGTGACGTTCAAATTCTTAAGAGAATATTCATCAACTTAGAGTGATGAAAGAATGAATTAGTGCTGGTTTACTATGTGGAAGATATCTTCAGTGGAGGTATCTCCTTGAGTCACACTGTCACTCTGATATTATCCCTAGACCTTAGTGATAGCTTTTTTCTGAATAGGATTTACCAGACAAAAATTAAGGGGGAAAGAGGTGAACCAGTCTGGAGTGTGTTTAAAAGTTCATGTAGATTGACAAATTGGGTTTCTCGTAATGCCAGTACTCCTGACTTAACAGATAGAAGAAGCTTTACAGAAGAATCACACTAAATTCTTTGAGAGTTAGGAATAAATCCAGAATAAAGTTATTTAAAAATACAGAAATTAATATTGTTAGGGCTTCTTAGTCTGAGTGATAGTCTGTGAAGATAAAACCAGTCTTGGTTCCTCTGCTGAGAACCAGCTGATGCAGCAGAACAGCAGCTCTGTTGTAAACTGTGTAACACTTGGGCAGATCCTTCCAAAACCAAGTAGAACTGACCCCTTCATGCTTTAGAAGACACAAGGCAAATAGTGAGTTGAAGACAACAATTGTTTCTTCCTCTTTTTCTTTCTTCTTAAATCTCTGTGTCCCCAGTTATGCAAGTGTCATTAAACAGCCAAGGAGTGTGTCTATCGATATTACTCTCAGAGGATCAGGTCATGGATTAGAGCACTTAGTGATAAGAGCTGAATGCTGGGATGGTACAGGATAACAGGTAATAGGATTTTGAATTGGAGACTTGTATTTGACTGTAACTGTGAAATGTTTCTCCTTATATATTTGGGTATAGCACCTATAATCTGCATAATTACAGTCATTAATGGACTTGGTCAGGTCTAAGCCATAGAATTAAAGGCTCCGTGAAAAATAGCTTATAAAGTTGTTTGCTGAAAAATGATTGGATTAGGACTCAGTTCTCCAAATTTCTCTTAACATCCATTACCTGAAAACATTAATTCAGGTGACAAAACATTTAAATTTAATGGAAAATTATGAAGTAAAATGAAACAAATGAGGACAGAAATTGTAGAAAAGTAATTTTAGTATCTATTACAGTTACAACTATTTCAGTGCATAAGATCTCCAGTTTTTATCTCCAGTTTTTATCTCCAGCTTGGGTGGAAGATGAGGGGAGAAGCAGTCCACGGCTGTACCACACTAGAGCAGCTGTAGCTACCAGTAGCTGGTGGTTCAGGGCCTTGCTGAGGCTCTTTTAGTCGACCTTCCTATCTTTTATAGCTATGAATCCGTGTCTTGGGCTTTAGAGCTCTGTAAACTTTTAGCATTTTGGGGCAGGGATATGCACAGTGTGCAGGCTCCACTGTGCCTTGAAAAGGACTTAATGATACCGTAATGATAATGACCTTTCTAATGTTTTCTTTTTACTCTCCTTAGGAAAAGTTTTCTCTGGGCTTTTTTGTGGGTTTTTCCTGTTTCAGTGGACAGACCATGTCTCTCTTTTTTCTTCACTTGGACAGTCCGTGAATGCTGCCTCTTGCTTCACACAGGCTTCCCTCCCCAGCCTGGGCATGCTGATCACCTTTTGGTTTGTCAGGGCTTTCTGAGAGGCTGAATGTGTTCAGTATTAAATGATAATGATTTTCCCCAAATTTTACTGTCCTCTAAGTTGCCTTCAGTAGTAAGGACTTTGATTTGAAGACTTCCTTTGTTAATAGTATCTCTCTGCGGTAAGTCACAGGGGACAGTTTTGCTGTCTATTAGAGAACAAAGAGTGAAAGGTTAATGTTAAGTAAAGCGGGCAGTTATAAATTAATCCACTGAATTAGAGGAAACTCAAGATTCATAGTGGCTGAAATCAAAACATAAACACTTGCAGATTATCATTACATTCCTACAATTACTATTGTGTATGAAGTGACAACAGTTTGTATGTGTTTGGGATTCTAGTATTCATATAAATCTACAGATGTCTCAGGTGTATAAATCAATAAAAATTTCAAAGACAAGTATTTTTTCCAAGATTAATATAATCAACTTAAGTAGAAGCACACTTCTTTCTATTAAAAAAAAAAAGAAAAAGAAAAAAAGAAAAAAAAAAAAAGTGGGGAGGGGGAATTTAAATCCAAACATTTCATTTGGACATGATTAAACTACTTTGACTTTTCATGTCAGAATGATATTTTGTGTTGGAATACAATTAGGTGCAATCAAAAGTAAAATTGAAATGAACTTAATTAAATACAGCCTTGTATTATATATTAATGAAAAGCCATGCAGATCAGTGAATGAAAGAAAACTATTTCACTTTCTAAGTACCTCTGATGATTGGAGGGTTTATATTTTTTTTAGGTTAAGCAGGAGAACAAACACAAATCAATCAATTATTCACTTTATGCTACTGGGGTACTAAAATATTCAATTTTTTTATTTACTAGGGTGTATCAGTACTGTTTTCCCTATTGAATTCAAAGTTCTTGATTGGTCACTACAACTATTTTCTACAAACTACATCAAGGAGACAATGAAACATTCTTTTCTTGTCATCCTGTGATATCTGAAAAGTTTTTTCCTTGAGGAATGATAGAAGGGAAAGATGCTTCAATGTTTTTCACTGTTTAGCCCTTTTTGGCCTTTATATCACAGTGACATTTTCTTAAGTGGAAAACTGAAACTGTAAATAGGGTACAAATGTAACAAGTTCTTCCAAAATTAAAACAAAACAAAACAAATTTGGTTTGGGGGTCTTGTGATTGAAAAGCACATTTTTAGTGCTTGTCTTCAAGTCAAATTTTTTATCTGTAATCTTCTCAGAGTTCGGAAGAGAATTTCACATAGGGTACTGGAACAATAGATGACTGAAGATCTGCATTCTGATTAATGCTGGGAAATGTAGGTCCAATTTACATGAATTATATTTCTGTAACAAGGAATAACCATGTTGTTACTGTACACAAACAGTTCTCATTGAGGATTTAAAGGGCAGATTCTTTTTTTGTTTGTTTCATTGTAATTTACTGAAATTAGGAACACACTNTATATAACATTTTTTGTTTTCTTTACTCTTCTTAAGCATCTATTTTTGTACGTAAAACTGTTTTTAAAACTCTAATGAGAACAATATATCACTTATGGAGAATTCTACCTGAGATCCTGGAAATCTTATATCTCTGTGATTGTTTAATTTGTCAAACTGTTTGTGAAAAGTTCAGCCTCAGAAATGTATCTCATACATCTTTTCTCTGGACACATCAAAGCAATGGAAAGTAATAAGGGATACATTGCATTCATTTTTTTCCCCCCCTCTCTTTAAAGTGTATGCTATGACTGGTACATAGGTCAAACAATCTTATTTTTGTTTCTTTCTGATCGTTTTCGCAGACTGGGAATATAAATCAGTTTTTGTTAGTTGACATAGATTACTTTTTGTTTATTCCCTTTTCCTCGGCAGCATGTTTTCTTCTTTTTATACATGCTCAAACCAAAACACTTGATTTTATTTCTATCTGCTTTCCTGTGAATATTAAACAGATTTATGAAGCATTTTGATTGGAATAAGTAGAGCATATCTTACTATTCAAGAACATTTTTCTAACACTTAAATGCTTCTTTTCCAAACTCTTGGTTTAGACTCATTAATTTATAATTATGACTTGAATGTTTTTGTTTGATTTGAGGTAATAATCTGGTTCATTTGAATATGAAGAATGATATGATATTGAAAAATAAAAAATGAGAGAGAGGGAGGAAGAGGAATTCTTTTGCCAAACATTAGGTAGCATTTTTTCACTGTCCATGGTCATGTGCACTTTCAATTTGAATAGTTTTCAGACAGTGAATTAGACAGCAAATACAAGTGGCAAAAAATTGTTTCTTTTATGAAATAGCAACATGAGTGGGTGTTTCTGGCAGCAGCGTTTAAGTCCTGCTTGGGGAGTTTGGGAAGATGGGAAGACAGTAGATGAAGTGTCATGTGGGGAAACGAAGTTACTGAGCTGGTCTCTGTGCCTAAAAGTGGGGGGAGGGGGCAGGTTAGGTAGATGTCCATGCTCTCCTGGCAGTGCTGTTTAAAAAAACCCCAAAAAACAGATCTTTGGGTGAAAATCAGTAACCTGTGAAAAATATAACTGTGGTGATTCAAAACATTGTTACGCCCACTTGCCTCTTCCTATTTGCTTGCAGTTATTCGCCTTTGTTGTACTTTGAGGTAAGACCAGGGACAGAAGGACTTGTTTAAAACATGTTCGAATTCCAGGGCACAGCATGTTCAACAGCCTTCATTGCCTATGAAATTTGGATATCTTGGTGCCCCCCTGAACAAATGCTGATATGATGTTAAGAGGTTTAACATTTCTGTCGGCCATATTTAGGTTACCATAAAACATTAAGCTTCATTATATTTGTTATTTGTTAGTATTTTTTGAAGAGTTCTGTAGTGTGGGCCTTTGCAGGAGTGGGAACTATTGGTAAGATTGTGTTGGTTGCAGCCAATATCCCTTTTCTATTCTCACCCTGAAGTGAGGAAGTTGTATTATTGTAACAGGCTCTGACTTCTCTGAGTTTTGTTTTTTAATATTGTTTATAGTGTAATATAAAAAGTCTTGTATGTATTTTTATTCTAGAAAAGCCCTTTTCTACCTCACTCTTGGTATAAAATTAGATATAGGTTAGGTCTGAGTCATGCATGGATAAACATGAGTCTTAAAATCCTCCTACTGCTAAATCTGCATCATGGAAGTGTAAGCGACAGGCAGAGGAGAATTTTAAATGAAGTTTATTTAACCTGCTGATAGACAATGCTGATACACACAGTGAAAATGATCATCCATGATTTAGTATGAACTGTTAATCCTGGAGATTTTTGTTTCAGAAAGGAAAGGCACTTTCACTTGCTTCATTATATTGCATATAAATGAAAAGTAGGCAGCAGATAAATATCTGTTGTCATTACAAAGAAAGCAGTTGTAGCATTTACAAGGAATTCTGATAACTTGTGTTTACTTTTTTATTATTGCTTGCACATCTCAAGCAGAGCAAAATTATTCATTGTGGATTATATCATTTGTTTCCATTAGCACATGAATCAAAGGAAGTTCAGCTCAGTGAAACAAAGGGAAAAAATGGATGTCAGTTTATCTGTCCAAGATTAATTTAAACAATAAGTTGTTGAGTGTCCAAAAATACATTTTAATGTCAAACATGAAGAGAGGTGATGACTAATGCTGCTATCTTCAAACAGTGGCAATAGCTCTGAGATTGCTCTTAGCACCAAATGAAAATGTTGCAGCTGTTTGAAAAGAGGTCGGGGTTTAAGTTCAGTGGGGGAAGGCAGGGAAGAAAATGATACGTGGTAAGGGCACATAAATGATTGATTCCAGTCATATGAAATCAGATGTCACAGGGATCAGCTAGTGTCTGTAGCAGAAAGGCTTCACACATTGGTTTTACAAATAATCATTGGTAAAACAGAAACTGTTTTACAGAAGCATGCACATTATCCAGACTGCACTTTAACTGTGCTGCGGAGGTAGAGAAACCAGGGAGCACAGCGAGGCTTACTCATGGAAGGGGTTATTAGCAGAGCTGGAAGCACTGTGACAATGCATCTGTCCACCTCCTTGAGGAAAGTCACCTCTTGTACAAAATGTCACTGTATTTATCTTGTCCGCTGCGCAAGCCAACGCATCTTTGTACAAATCATAATTCTGGAAACCACTCTAATGACAAATCCAGACCTCTGCAAGGCACTGCAGGCTCACAGCTGCTGCGTCTGGCTCCAGGCTCAGCACATGGCTCTTTGGGGGTAAATGCATGCACTGTGCTGCCCAGTGTGACCTGCACCTGTGTTTTATTGGATAGATCTTCCTGTTACTAAAGGAACCCAGATCCCCTCTTTGTTCAGAAAGAGATAACTTTAACAGATTTCACAGCTTTTGAACAAGCAAAACTTTCTGTTGGCTTTCTTTCTCCTCTCACGCTTTGCATTCTCCAAAACACAGACATTCTTTTGGAAAAAAATATATTCAAGGCTCAGGTCATATCAAGTTTAAATCCGTTTCTTTCAGACTTATATTTTTTTGGGCCTGCTTTTAAGTCACTGGAAAATACCACTGACTTGAGTAAATAAATTAAAAAAGAATAGTTGTATGTGATTTTCATCAAGACCATGTTCATGATTTTCATCATGAAGTGAATAGGTGCTGCATCCAGCTATGTCTGAGCAGCAATTCTCTTATTAAAGCAGGTGGAGGTGCCCTGTGCGCATGGACTGGAAAGACCTCTGACCTTGGCACCTTTGCAGGAGTGCCAGAAGTCTGCGGGCAGTGGGATATGTGTCGAGAATTCAAGCCTCCCCTACCCACAGAAAGCTCACGTGCCTCAGTTAGATCGTTTCTACTAGTTTTGTTGCCTCGCCTGACAGATCCCAGTGTGTGTGTGGTGAGGACAGGGCCACCACGGGGGGCTGTTCAGGACTCCTCAGCCCTTACTGCAGTCGTTTCTCCTTTCCCTGCAGTCCTGCCTTGCAATGGAAGCTGGGGAACCTGAACACACCCTGCAGGCTGCAGCCTGGCCTCCTGGAGTGGGATCAGGGATTGATAACTGCTCTTCAAGGGCACCAGGTGCTCTTCTGGTGTGAGCTCCTGGGACAGTGAGGGTCACCATCCCAGGGGGATCAGCTCAGCTCGTGGCAGAGTTCTTCCCTAAACCAGACCCATGAAATAGTGCTTTTAAAAAGAAGGAATGTTCCTGTGGTTTATCATTTGACATACTCACTCAGTAGAGATAACAGTCAGGAGGGTAAATAATATCATATGGATGAGACTGGCTGGAGAATGTACCTCCAGGGAACTGCAGCAGCCTAAACTGTACCTGCAATCAGTAAACTGAGATAAGGCTCCAAAACCAGCATTGTTTGATTGATTGTTGTCCATGTCTGTATGTTATTTATGCTTACATATACACACTTATATGTACATATATGCATTTCTGAATTGCATATATTCTTTCTATAGATTTTATAAAATGAAATAATGATATCATTTTAGATGTTTTTTTACCTGGAGCCACACAACAATATTATAACTATTAGCAGCACTGAACTCAAAAGGGAAGTAAACTTCATTTTAATTTGAGTCAGTTGCATTATTTTTTAATATTTAGGGTAGCCCAAGTTAAAAATATGTACAAGTGGCCCTGGGTGAAACTGAACTGTCAAATTGTTGTTTCAGTGTTCTGCCAAGGTGAGTGAATAGGATGCAAACTTCTGGAAGGCTGTACAGAGAAAGACTCATTACCTGGCAAGGTCAGTCTTATTGCTCTTTTTATAAAAGAATCCTAGGTCTCAGTCCTTTGTGCTCTGCATTGTGTGATTGGTTTTTACCAGTGATAAATAGATGTGACATGTTACTAAATAATTACGGTAGAATATTCTATTTAACTGTACTATAGTGTGTAATTTTCAAATACAGAGATTTAAACAGAATCATTTACATCCTTTCACTTACTCCAAAATAGAATTCTGCATCAAAATATTTTTTACAAGTTTTGAAATGAAAAATAAAAATGTACAAAAGTGTTCTTTTCTAAATTCTGACGCACCCTCCAAGCACCTGTTGGCAAAATTGATGGGGGGTGAAGCTTTAGGTTTCATTAGCTTTGAATTCTGCCCTAGAGAAGGAATCTTCTGCCATCCATATTAGTGTAGCCTTTGGCTGTGATCTTATCTCTCTCCATCCTGTGCAGTGATGTTGTCCTTGGCACTGTGAGGTGTGAGCATAATAAAAGAAACAATTCTTGCCATTGTAATTGATGCTGGGATTGCCCATCATTGCAGTGCATCTATATGCAAATGTGTGCCACTCTTAAGAACATTAAGGCTTACAGAGTCAAGTACCCAAATATTTACAGGAAAAATAAGCCAAGACCATACCAGTCATCCCTCTGGTCCTTTCTATGCAATATTTATGAAGGCTTTTAATTAGATGAAAAAGTAGTCCCTTTCTTAACCCTATGCCCTTCCCTTCAGTAGTATGTTCAGTCTTAAAAGACAATACTTATTCCCAAAATATTAGTTGCCATAAATAAATACTGAAATATTCACTGTGCTGGCACCTGGCTCTTTTTTAATCAATAGAACTCTAAATATCATCCATAGAAAGAACTAAATACTCCAACAGTAGCCTGGCTTTCTGACCGACTGCCATCAGTCAGACTGCCATCAACAGACCCACTGCCACCAGAGGAATTTAACCAAGGAAATATATAATGAGAATGAAATAAAAAATTTGTCCTCAGTTCCTTTAACATTAAGGATATTTTTTCTGTCTGGAAATGGAATATGCTGCTGCAGTGAAAGGAATAGTTTGGATATTTCCCAGCACACACTCTTGCATTGTTCATTTTCATTATTAATGGAACAGGTTATCTCCAGAAGCTGCAGGAGGTAGGACAAACTGTGGACTTGACATTTAGTCACATTTTCTTTTGCTTATTCTTTCTTGGGGCTTCATAAATCTTTGAGTTAAATGCTCTTCTATTTTACTGCTGGATGTCTAGTGAGTGTTGAGGGCCTAGAACATATCTAGGTAGGTAATCAGATGTTTAGCAAAGTAAGTTTCTAGAAGAAACCAATTGTCTTTATCAACTTCATAAAGAACGATTTCTTTTGACATTTGATTAATGATACACTTTTCTTAAAAAATTATGAAGTATTTTTATCCAGAGAGATTAAAATCTCTAATATTGCACTTGTAGATAGCAAAATGAAGTACACCTAGGTTTTAAGCATTGCCCGTAGATGAAAGAGTCTATGATGATTTTTAAGGATCATTGCAGTGCCTTTTCACTTCTAGAAAACCTCAGTGAATGGATACTGGCTTTAGATTTCCTAAATACGTAAATTAGTACCAGCAAAGGTGTGTATGCTTTGGTAAATTCAGGATTCCATCTGGACAGTGATGAGGTCTTAGTCTGTTCAGCAGAGATTTAACTAAAAATTATGCAAATATTTATCTCAGATGGTGGCTGAAAATCTTATGTATTTATTCCCACAGTTGTATTTAAACTACTGTGGTTATTTTACAGTGTGATCAAGAGAAAGCAGAGAAGTGCAAGGATGTTAGCTAAATTTGTTATGCAGAAAATGTAATACAGAATAATCCTTGAAAACAGTGGGATGTAAGATTCAAAACCCTGCCTAAGCTTAGGAAACTGTAAATGTTTTGAAATTCATGACTTTCCGGCTATGGTGTTCTGTAACTTGGAAACAAGAAGCAGTACCAGTATAGTAATCAAGAAAAACAAATGCTTACTACATATACAAAAGACAGACACTCTGCTGTGCCATTTACAACCATGGCTTTGATTTTTTTTCTTTTTTTTTGAATCAGCCCTCAAATTACTGTAGCAAATTAATGGATTGTTTCCTACACATAGTTCACTTTGAACAGTAGTCATCCTCCAACTTAGAATAAGTTTGTTTACATATATATATATATCTCTATATATATCCCTGAAATGGAAAACTTTCCCCATATGTATGTACAGCCAAGCTAAATAGGCTGTACAGTGCGGAAGTTATAGTAGGTGAACACTTCTTAATGATGCCATGTTCTACTGACTTTAGGTGTTGCCTTTCTCAGTTTGTAGTCTTTGAAAAGTGAAGGAAATATGAAAGTTGAGATTAATTAATCCAAATTCTATATGACTGCAGAAGTGTGCTTTGTTTACATGGCATAGCCCCTATTTAATAAATCCATGGAATCAGTTTTTTTTTTCACAGAGTAGTGTTATGCTGAAAGAAAAACACCTACAATTGGCCTGGTCTCCTTTTCATCTTTTGGTATAGGTGACAGCAACATTTCATCATCAGGTGTGTACAAACTTTTGAGCTGCATCCACGTGAGATGAGCTGCCTCAGAAAATGAAACTGTGAGTGTGCTGTAGAGATACTCCAGTGAGCCTTGGGGGCAGCACTGCCAGCTACTCACAGTCTGCACCAACGGTGGCTGCACTCAGGACTTTCACTCTGAGACATTTCTAGCAGTGCCTTTCTTTGCACTCTGATGAAACAGCTTCAGTCAGAGAAGTTAATTAGTCATAAAATGCCATCTCTTGTTTGATAGCTTTCATGCAAAGATTTTTTTGCATCCTTGGCATTCCATATGCTTTTCTATTTCTTTTTTAATGTACAGTGCAACTTAAACTGAGTTCTTCAAGTCTTGCTGGTATTTCAGATGAATTTTCACTCTCTTTGTACGCTTTATTTTCACATATTCTGTGTTTTCTGTAAAGTCTACAAAAAACCTGCACCACCTTCTTTATTAAAAAGTAACATACAGATGAAGAGCAGTTTTAACCTATCACCAGTTCCCTGAATGATATATTCTCCATCCTTTTGCCCTCTTTTTATTAAATTAAATTGGTAAATACATGAGTCAAAGGATGGTTTGAACATTCTTTTCATTTCTTGAAATGGGGGAATGTCATCTCCTATTCTCTGTTAGGCCCACAAATCTTTTCTCATTTTCTCCAACTGACCTCTTCCAGTTTGTATTATCTAAGCTGAACAAGAAAATCATTTAAAGTCCATGAGCTAAAGCACTGAAAGAATTATGTCACTGTTCTCTTTGCTAACAATGCTATATCAGATCATTTTAACAAAATGTGAAAAATGGTCACAAGACATTTTAGTTTTTGAGTTTTTATTCTGCCAGCCTCCTGCATGTATGGCAAGGTGAATACAATGTGCAGGATGTTTGCTAAAAGCATCGGTCCAAAAGTGCATCCTAGTAAGGATGAGATTATTCAAACTTAAAAAATACTGAAAACCAGAGATTCTAAAAGACTTTTTTGTAAACTGACCACATGGGAAGATGTAGTGCTAGTACATTTTTCTATGCTTTTGATAAAATTCAAAGGTTATTTCCACTGTGCCTTATTTGTACTTCTGTCTAAACTCTAAATAGAAAACTACATTTGAAGTTAGAAATATATTAGCCAATTTTTCCTACTACATTTACCTTGTAAAATAGGATATCAGATTTTTCTTTCACCAGATTATAGAGAATTGTAAGTATCAGAGTAAGGTTACCTGAATGTTGATGTATAAGGTAAACTGCCATCTCTGAGGGAAGAAATACAAGTGTGGTAGATGGTTTTGCTTTCTGTATTGAAATTCTACTTTTTAGTACAAATGACTTCAGTGTTACAGGTCAAGATCAGACTGTAGAAACAGTGGAATTATTCCGTTCCTCATTTGATAAAGAAATGGAATTTTTTCTTTCTAGCTTGACGCAGTCACAGGACTTTTTTCTTTAAAGCTTCACAAATACAATTTTTGGTGTCAATATATCCACTCTGTAATATTATATTGATGCTAATTTATTAAAGTACTTACTGTGGGCTTATTTTAAATGCAATGTATAATTTTGTGGCAAACCTTTTAGTGGGTCTGTAAATAGACATATCCTGCAATCAGCAGCTCAGAAACAATAGTTTTCAATCAATCAGTGAAAAATCCACTCTTGTAATACATATACAGTTCTCCAGAGAATGGCTGAGCTTCATAATTTAAACATGCACTTCTCCCTTGTGAGTCATAATGGAGAAGCGACCATTTGGAGCCCTTTAAAATGGCAAAATAAAAGGAGTTCAACACTGAAAAGAAAGAACTGCCAGTTAAAAGCTGGAAACAATTTCACAATGATGCTTTTTCCATGCAATAAATACTCAAACTTCAGCTTAGACCTTTCTATTAAGCAGATGTTGTTATTGGCATGGCTTGCTGCTCTCTAAAAGAGATGGTGCACTTTCAACAAGATTGTACCTTGCAACGACAATAAGTGCATTAGTGGAAAAAGATGGCAGAATTCATCATGTTCAAAAATAATGTCCTACATTTTTTAACCATTAAAGGAATATTTGCTCCAAAGGCAGTGTTGTTCCTTTACTTGAATTTCTCTGTTGGTTTGTTTTTCTCCTTTGCATCATTCCTTGGTAGCAGTGCCAGTTTCATATTTTAAACATTACCTTAGGAAGAAGAGTTCAATATAAGATTAATGAGATGATGCATAATCAGACAAAAAGAAATATTCTTTTTCACTTGTTGCAGTCCGATGCAACCTTCCCGGAGACAGTTGTGCCAGTGGGAAAGAATAAGGAATGATCTTTGGCATAGGTGTTTCAGAGGTATTTATTTTGCCCACCCTGCCGGCTGCCAGGCTGGGAGCAAAAGACGAGACTCATGGGAAAACTCCAGAGTAAACCTAGAATCACCGGGGCGGGGGAAACATTTGGAACTAATAGGGACACAGGACTTGGGTAACAGACAGCAGCAGTGAGAAACCTGTGTGCTCAGGGTATGCTTCCCCCCTCCAGGGTCCCATCTTCCCAGGGGGAGAGGAGGGGCCCCACAGTGAGGGAATTCCCACATTTCACCCTTTCTGTTTTTATTAAGAAGGTTTCTCTCAAGGGTTCTAAAGCTCACCATTTGAAACAACTGAATAGACACAAAATGACAAAAACAATTTCAATAGAATGCAACCCACCCTTTGAGTCCCCAACATCCAAACAGAATTTTTCTGGAGAATTCCAGAGCTGGCAGAAGAAAGATGGGGCTCTCTGAGCAC
>VYZQ01023408.1:14168-32316 GCA_013400655.1 Mystacornis crossleyi | reverse complement strand
TCTTTGATTAATTTAAACATTGTTTAATTTTGCGTGGTTGTGGTTCCCAAAAAGCCCTTTAAACGACCAAAACTAAAACAGAGGTCAATTTCTGTCTTAACCCAGAAAACGTTGTTAGTCTTGCTTAAGAGAAGAACTCTAGGTCTGTCTTTATTTTATAAGGCAAGAGTCCAGGGAATCTGTAAAAACTCTGATTCCCGCTCCTCTTTACAGAATATCTAATTATTTACAGATATTGGGATTTGATGCTTCAGAATGCTACTGCTAAAGTAGTGTTGAATAAATTGATCGTTTTATAAACTGACAACATTAAAACACTAGAGAAAACTTAATTTTTTGTGATTTAAAATCCTTTCCCTTGAACTGACTCAACTACTCCTTCCTCAGTAGACACCGATTTGCTTTGGACTGGACGCTTTGTGTGCCATAGATAAACACATGTGTCTATAGAAGTGAGGTACTATCAACCTGTCTATGAATGTACGACCTAAAAGAATTTGAAATCACTCAAAACTGCTCCAAAAACTTCATGAAACATGAAGTGTATGTCCAGTAAGAGATATAAATAGGACCAAATCCAAGTGTATGAATGGTTCCAGCAAGGTTTTGCCCTCGTGTAAAGCAATCTCATTCCTTTTCTCAAACTCAGAGCCTTACGAGCATATGAAAAAATGAAAAATGTCTATCTGTAGTAGCAGTCTATATTGAGGTTGGGACTGCAGTGGTAATTTTAGCTACTTTACTACTGTATTTTATCAGTCAGGCCACAAAAAGCAACAGTTTCTAAAGTTGTAAATTCCCTCAAAGAACAAAGTTAATTTTTTATACAAGTGGAAGAGAGATTCTAGGATTTGGGCAATCCAGAGTGTGCTTTCTTAGGTGTATGTGCTTCATGGTGATCATAAGGGTTAGGAAAGGTGTTTGGGATGGCAGGTTTAGGGCTTTTCTGTTTCTATGCTTGTTTGTATTTTGCCTCATAATGTTTAATAGCAGTGACTGTTTTCAGGCCCTTTCACTGTTTGGTACTCCTGAGAAATGCTGGGGTAATCTTTCCTTCGAGAGCCCTTTGAATCTAAGATGAAACTATTGTGCATTTTTAGTTAATTAAATGTAAATAAGGAAGAGGTAAGATTTATTGGAAAAGTAAAAAAAAAAAAAAACCTCTTTTAGTAATTAGTCTGCTTCAAAAATGAAAATTTAAAGTTTAATTGGATAAATACAGGTGTGATTAAATTACAGTAATGTTAGTAACTTTTTTGACTTCATTTGGATTAATAAAATGTTAAATACATGTACAATTTTCATTGCTTTAAAATATAAACTAGTTAATTTAATAGTTTACAGAATGCCTTCCATATTCTGTTATTTGTAAGTGTGTTGAATAGAAAAGTGCAGGTTTTTATTTACTCTGCAGTAGCAATACAACTGGCAAGAGAAAAGTTAATCATACATTATGCCATGGTTTTCTTAAAGCCTCTGCTGTGGAGATGATCTGATTATTGAGCATCAAAGCTTTCATGCATAAAGAAAAAAGCTTGAAACTCAAAATATTGTATAGAGGGCAAATAGATAAGTTTACAAAAAGGGCTTGTTTAGAGGTTGAACTTTGTAAAGACAGTTTCATGTTGTCAAACAGCTTGCTAATTGTTTTGACTGCTTTTGTTCATGAGTAGATAATTCAAGTTTTCTTTAAATCTTAGACCCTTATTTTCTATTTTGACACATGTAGGCAATAGGAAAGTAAGTAGTACAAAAATAAGAGTTTTCAGGTCGTGGAGTGTGTTAATGTGGTAGCCAGTTTAGGAATATTACTGCACAAAATCTTACATTAAATAAAATTAGAACCAAGGCTCTAAGCTCACAGTCAAACAGTACAGTGCCCACAGACTTTTTTAGTCACCATGAAGCTTTTCCTCTCTTAAAATGCAGCAAAATCTGTTCATTTAGAAGCAAGAAAAAAATTTCTGTAAATGATGGATTTAACACACTGGATAACCTTTTCATTAGACAATTATGTGTTTCAGTTCATGGGATATGAAGTGTATATTTTTTGTAGTACGTTTTGAGATGTCAATGACCCTATTTCATGGAATATAAGTCACACTGTGAATTTAAAGATCTGAAGAAAATCAATAGATGAGACATTGAAGACTCTTATATCAACTGAAAATATTTTTTGCCATTTTTTCTCTCTCTTTTTTAATCTTTTGCCGAAAGCTCAACCCAAACATCAAAAAACCACTGAAAGACTTGGATAATAATTACTAGAGTCTTGGATTTTACTGTAAAGAGCTTTTGTGTCCTCAAAGTATTTGAAGTCCTAATCCACTACGTACAATACCTTTGGGTAAGACACCAGTAACGTGAGAGAGGCTTAATCCATGGAGCAATAGTAAGTATTGCTCTACATCAATATTGAAAATCTTTTCTTACCTCCACAACCAATAAAATCCAAAGTGTACACACAATTCACATTAAATTAATTAAGAAAATTACATTTATAATACTGTGTGTACTTTTGGTGTTAATAATAAGAGAGACATTTTCACATACCTTTCATTAGAGCTTTAAGCAGAGCTGAAGAAACTGGGCCATCCTTTAGTATCCTTCTCCCCATCATTGCCATATATATGTGCCAAGTAGTCACCTTGTTCCTGTTCCTCACCTTTCCAATAGATTTGAAAGTTCAGTGTTGGACACCCAAAATTTTAAGAGCCAGCCCCATTCTCAGAAGTGCATGATTAAGCATCTAAAAACATGTTCCTCAGAAAAAAAGCCTGGATCACCATATGCACTGATTGTATGTAATCCAGCGGGTTTAATCCTGAAAAAAGATGCCATTTATGAATACTTCAGTGACTGTGGGGATACGATTTTATATTCTCTTATTAAAGCTGTTTAGGATTTGCAGAGAGTCAGAGCTTTGGAGCTCTCTGCTTAATTCTCTCCAGTGCATGGATATAAAATATGAAAGTCACTTTGATAGTGGAACATGAGAGGAAGTGAAGAATACAACAAAGTGGAACAACAGCCCCAATCAAACTATCATAGATTTCAAGGACACTTACTCTGCTACTTAGTCAGAATTAATAATCATTTAACCTTTTTGAATGAACAAAACACCAGAAAAAATGGCAATTCTTAATACAATATAAATTTAAACAGAAAATTAGGGAAAATCAATCAGGGTAGGTTTGCAACGTAAATATTTATCAAATATTATTTGTTCAATTTGTGTCTACTCAAGTAGAATTCTGCACAAAAAAATTGTAAGAATTCATCTTAAGGCTATATTCAGCTTAATGATGCACATGAGAGTGATCATGCATCTACAAAATTGCTGACAAGGTAATTAAAAAGTTTAAAAATCTAAAAAAATCAGCCATAAGTCTCAGACTGACTTGGCAAGCTTTTTCACTCAAAAAATTTGCCTGAGCTTTTCTTCTTTTCCTCTAATTTGGAGCAGCTATTCATATTTAACTTTCAGCTTTAATGCAGTACTGGTAACAATTTGGTTTGGTTTAAAAAGTACCATCCTCCCTTTGGGTGCTTCAGACAGTTTCTTAGAGGTTTTCTGAGAGGCCTTTAGGGTGCAGGCAGGGACTGCTGCTGCCTAACAGGCCATGCTGGGAACTATGTGGACATCAGGGATTGTCATAAAACAGTTGTAGGATACACACAGTTTAGTGCTGCACATTCTTCAAGCTGAGAATTTATGACGCAAAACCTCATTTTGAGCACCAAGTTGTAGAACATGATAAAAAGTTGTCTTAGATTTGTCAAGAGGAACAATGTGAGCATCAGATAGAAGTGGATTACATTAAGAAAGACTGTCTCAGACATCTCTGTGGTGTGAAAACTGTGGCCAAGGAACATCAAGTAACTTGCTTAAGGTCAGAGTAGGACTTGGCTCTCCCGTGCACCATCTCTA
The DNA here is from genome assembly GCA_013400655.1 of Mystacornis crossleyi. Classification (NCBI taxonomy): domain Eukaryota; kingdom Metazoa; phylum Chordata; class Aves; order Passeriformes; family Timaliidae; genus Mystacornis; species Mystacornis crossleyi. Next base: position 28,385 of record VYZQ01023408.1, on the reverse strand, counting down.
CGCTCCACCTCTCACACAACACTTCCTAAATCTTATATGCCCAAGTTACCCACTTTTGCTTATTTAGTTAATCTAATAAAATCTGGATACTTTTCAGTATTGATTGGTGTAAGTGTGGCTTAGTGGCAGAATCATTACTTTTTTAATCTTGGAACTGCCAGCCCTTACTAAACTAAACTGAAATTCAGTTTTTTCGGTTAAGGCCTGCCATTACTAATTGTTTTTAAATGTTCCTTGGATGGTTCTAGTTCAAAAAGTTTAGTTCTTTGGCAATATCTTATAGTTCTACACTCTCAGTAATTCATTAAAACTCCATGTTCTGAGGCATGACCAAAGCGAGGAAAGGGAAGGTATTAGAAAATCCTGGAACAAAAGCTGGGACTTGGAAGGTAAGTTTCAGAAAATAGTGGCTTAATGACTTCCTGTGCTGCACATGAGCTACATCTTTATGTCCATTCAGTTTTAGCATTAAGCTGATGCATGTTGGGTGGCAGGCAGGACTGAGCTTGCCTGCCAACCTCACATCTACTCGTGCAGTTCTGGAGGAAAGGTCAAATAAGGATAACATGTCAAAAGGGTGTAATTAAGATTCAGAAAGATTAATACCTGTGGTATTTAGTGAAATTGCCTTCTAGTGGAATGCTCATCTATTACTTTGATATTTAACATTTCTGCTGTTAAAATGTTAGTGCTTGTAAAAGTACAAAATTGCTGGCAGACGTTTGGTTTATATACTCTTTTATACCAAAAAAGAACCCTGTAGGAGAAGCAATCAAGTTGGGGATTTTTTTTTAACCTGGGACTTTTCTGTGTCTTTCAGTATTTCCACTACAAATTTGTATTTGATAAGGTTATTTAAATTATGTTAATCAGTTTGACAGGTGGTGCCAGTTTGGGAGGGCAGAGGGGAACGTACCACTAACAGTATCTGAGATATGTGGAATGGTCTCCAGTGAAATGAAAATGATACATCTGTAGGATGAAGAGGAATAAATGTATTTAATTTGACATTAAGAGAAAGATCTTCTTAACATGATTCAGCACATACTTAATACATAATTGAAACCAGATGAGCAGCCTCACTGGATTTTGTGGTACGTAGGAGCTACAGTTCCTCCAACTATTCCAGCTATTACACAAACACATAAAAGATGGCACACTTCCCAAAAAGTTCAGTTAAGGTGAGAAGAATAGTGCAAACTGACAACCCAAAGGAGTTAAAGTTAAAATAGTAACTAGACAGGTAGGAATATAATAAAGGCATAACTTTTTCTCTTCCTTTTCCTTACTCATTATGAACATCAAAAGTAGTTTTTTCTCTTACACATTTCCTTTAAGTCTAAAATATTTGCAAAGTACACTGCTGAAATTTTTAGCAAAACAAATTGGACTGAAAATGGGCACTATTTTCCTGAATCCTTGTCCACTTTTTAATCTTTAGTTTCCAAAATAAATGGAAATTTTGCTTTATTGAGAAATAGATCCTGCAAGACATTTACATGAATCATCCTTCTACAGATGAAGCTGATAATTAAGTGAGTCATATATAGAGAACTTTTAGATTTAATCAGTAAAACTTCTACATGACTTTTCTACAAGTTCAACAAGTCAAGGTTTAGAGTACTGGCAGCACTAAATATGCTGCATTACTTGTTGTGACATAGCATGTCCGACCATTACACTAAAGAATTCCCATTAGTATAAAAATAGGATTTTAAATTGCCTTCAAAGCAATGGAATTCAGAACAGTCATCACCACTAGAGTAAGTCATGTGAGAATTTACAAGATGACAGCCCAAAATTTCTTCAGTTCTGAAAAGATTATAATCACTCTGTCATATCACTACTTCATGCATTTAATTGTGGGTGCATTTTATTTACAAAATCACAAATATGTTTAATTAATGTAATGAACAGTGTGTGTCTATCTGTCTTGGCCTGGGCCTGACTGTATGTCAGCTGAGTACAGAAGGACATTCAACTGTTTCAGGATATTTCTGTTTTAAAGGAACTTTCTTAGATACAGTCCAAAGCTTTGGGAAGGTCTATGTACTCAACAATCATGTAGGAAAACAATTTATCTATTAGTAGAATTTTAATCCTTTTCTTATACTAGGAAGAAATGTTCAGCCTTCTAAAACTGAAACACATTTTTTTATTTCTCTTGTGATTCTGAAAGCTGGATAAAACTATGATAATTACTTCATATAATCATATTATAAGCCACAACAATACATTTAGTAAGCAGCTAGGATGGATATAGGTTAGACAAGGTGATGTAGGAATTCAGAAGACAGCATCTCTAAAAGTTTTTAAATAAGTGCATTGTTTAGTTTACTGGAGATTTCATTGTGTTAATCTGGTGGTTGATTATGTGATAAGTTCTTTTTCTGATCATTGAAAACAGATGTGAAATCAGGAACCAAAACAATTACTTGGATGTCTTGTAAGACTCTGACAAAGCTAATAACTTTGTATTCATATAAAAGACAAGGTTGTCCCTCAGGCTGTTTTGAGAAAAATGTGTTGTTTGTTCGCAGCTGTGTCATAAAGACTCAGGGGCAGGAAATATGGTGTTCTTTGGAACACCATACATGTTTGTTGTTTGGGTTTTTTTTTTCATATTTGAATATATAGACCTACTAACTCAACTAAAATGCTTTACATAACAGTTTGTGGCATCACACCTAAAGGATTTTGCTGTTTTGTGCAATTGCTATGGGTGTTATATCCCAGACTGCACTTGATTTCTCCGTATCTTCAGATGGCTCTTGCTGTAATCTGCAAGTCTCCTGTACATGTTAGCCACTGCAGCGTAACCCAGGAGCTTCACTCCCAGTTAGTGGTATGTGACTGCATTTGAAAAAGTGGAATATATTTGGGGTTGCCTTCAGACCCACAGCTGCTTTCACAGGAGTCTTCCTGAGAGCACAGTTTAGTTGGCATGGCTCATGTAAAGTTTCCTGTTTAGCATCACTATATTGTTTTTTAAACTGCTTTGTTTAAAATACATGGAAACTACTTACTCATCTTCATCGTGGTTTAACGCTGGCCCAATGCCAGGCACCCACGAAAGACACTCACTCACTCTTTCTTGCCACAGCTGGGCAGAAGAGAGAAAAAAAAATTAATGAAGTGTTCATGAGTTAAGGACCGGGAGAAAACACTCCAAGAGAAAAACTGGTTCCGCGTAAAGTTACAAAGTGAATTTATTACTAAAAGAATCAGAGGAGATTGATGAGAGGTAAAATAAGCCCTTAAAACACCTTCCAACCCCCAGCCCCTCCCTCCTTCCCACCGACAGCGCAGGGAGGCAGGGCAGGGGGGTTTGGTCAGTCCATCACCCAAGGTTTTCTTCCGCTGCTCAGGGAGAGGAGTCTTCCCCTGTGAGGCCGTGGGGTCCCTCCCACGGGAGACAGTTCTCCGGGAACTTCTCCAGTGTAGTTCCAATCTCACGAGCAGCAGTCCTGCTAAAAACTGCTGTGGCGTGAGCCCCTCCCACGGGCACACAGCCCTCCCAGAACTGCTGCGGTGCGGGTCTCTCCCCTCGGGGTGCAGTCCTCCAAGGACAGGCTGCTCCAGCCTGGAAGCAGGGCCCCCTCTCTCCACCGGGTCTCCCACTGCATCACAGCCTCCTCCAGGCACCCACCCGCTCCGGCACGGGCACCTCCCCCTGGGCTGCGGGTGGATCTCTGCATTCCCTGTGGATCCCCCTGGGCTGCGGGTGGATCTCTGCATTCCCCGCGTATCCCCCTGGGCTGCGGGGGCACAGCTGCTTCACCATGGGCTTCACCACTGCCTGCAGAGGAACCTCGGCTCCGGCGCCTGGAGCACCTCCTGCCCCTCCTTCTCCACTGGCCTTGGTGTCCCCCATGTTGTTTCCTTTACATGTTCTCACCGCCTCCTCTTCTCTGACTAGAAGAAAAAACCCGTGGCTTTGTTTTGATTTTCTTCTTAAATATGTCACCACAGAGGCGTCACCAGCCTCTCTCATTGGCCCAGCTTTGGCCAGCAGCATGTCCATCTTCAGAGTCAGGGATTGAGACTGCTGGACATCTTGGAAGCTTCCAGCAGCTTCTCACAGAAGTCACCTCTGTGGCCTGCCCGCTACCAAAAACCAGGCCCTGAAAAACTAACACAATCTTTTGTGGCTTACTGGGAAAAAGTAACAAAAAAGAATGGGCATTAAGGACGAAGAGAAGAGTAAAAGGAAAGAGAGAGAGTAAGATGAAAAAGGGGAGAGATGAAAGTTTGTTTGGAATAAATACAGGTGTGTTGTTCAGTATTCTTTCAGCTTGGTGTAATGGAGTGTTGTGACCACAGAGGCTTCAATGGAGATCATGGCTGAGTGGGGACAAAAAGTGGAAAAATGTTGTGTGTGGGGTAGAATGGGGGATCAGCTCTAGCTGGAAAGGGCCAAGGCAATCATTAGAGCTCAAAGTAAATTACAACTGATGGGTGCTGAAGATACAAGGAGGGTTAAAGGATTTGCAGCCTTTCTTGCTGCCATTTATATTGGTGATTTTGCAACTAAAGGAAGATAAAAGGAAGGAAGGGATATAGTATGGAAGCTGTTCTAGACTCTGCATCACCCCAGCGTTTAAAAGGCCAGACTTGTCTTTTCCTTTCTGCTGCTGGCCAGAAAGGAAATGTTGGAGGTGGACCTTTCTGGCTGTAGACACAACACTGTGCTACTCTAGAACTGCCAAATACATACAGTAAAGCAAATTTTTGAAAACCTTGTTGAATTTTATTTTGTCAGCATTTGATGGCAAAAGATAAATGCTCAGTGTCATAAACAACTAATTTTTAATAATAAAGTAGACTGGACAAAACAGCTAAAACACAAAAGTTTAAAATTCATTCAGTCTCTGCTCATGCAGAATATCCAGTGAAGAGGGGAGTTCACTAAGGATTGAGAGAGCAATAAAAATGTCTTTACTTTAGCAAATTTGGTCTCTCTGAGAAGTAGCTAAAATATAAACTCAAACTGTGGTTTTAATTGCCAGATATTTGCAGAATAAGAATAAATTTTGTAAGTACACCTGCTGGAATAATGGATTCTTTCACCCCTCCTTTTTATGTAGAAACAAGAAATAGAAATACTAGCCCAGGCATCTTAGCGATTTAGAATCAGAGATGCTTAGAATCAGATGCAAACCTGCACACACCTAGGTTTTCTATGTATTCAGCAACTACTCTTTGAATTATGGGAGTACTTGCTGGTTTCTCATTACTTCTGTTATGTACCTAATTAACTAGTTGTGTCTCTTAGCTTGTTATAAACTTCTTCTTTTTTTTTTTTTTGTGGCAACAAAGGAAATTGCATTGAAGACTTAAGAGGCAAGCAGAGGATTTTTGTCACTCATGAAGGCATGATTTGCCTTTGTAAACTGCAGGTATCAAAGCAGTTTTTCTATTCTGTTTGGACACACCGCGTAGTAACAGGGGGATAAGAGGCAGCTGTGCTTCAGACCACATGAGGTAATTTGCAGACACATTTTAATTGCCTTTTAGAGAGCATGAAGGAGTTCCAAATAGTCTAATGAGTTCCAGCAAACACCTGTGAAATGCTTTTAGCCCACCATGTAAAACAGAAATTAAGGAAGAAATAAAGCACAAATCTAGCATGTATGTTCTAATGAAGGTTAGGGAGAAAAAGCAGATTTTCTTCAGTATTCACCATATTTTCTAAGACAGAAATAAAGAAGAATACAAACCATTCTATATAGTTACACCAACAAAAAGCTAAAGAGACGAATTTCAGGAAATGGTCTTTGTAGATCAGTTAAAATATGAGCCTTAGCAGCAGAGGCTTATTTGAGGTTGAATTATGAATGCATACGGCTATCTAATTTTAAGCATTAGTTCGTAACTCAAAGGAATTATGGCTTGTCTTAACTTCAAGTGTAAGGGGCTGTACCCACTTAAATCAGAGGGGTTCTGGGGTGCTTTTGCTCACTGGGGGCTTAGAAATAGCGGTGCAATCTTACTGCGAAGATTGTGCAAATGAGTTAACATCAATTATATTTATGCCTATGTAGTGTTCTGTATACATGTATTTTTGTTGGAATTGTGGGTTTAAAATATCTGGTGATAATGCATTTGTTGTTTGTGTTCAATATTTTAACAGTTTATTGGAAATAGTACATGAAATCCTCAATGAAGCTGATCCTTAAGTTGTAGCCTTGAATAACCTGAGTTATCTATCCCTGTTATGCTTCAGCTGTATGAAATACAATTTATCAAGAATGCCATGAGATTTTGAATGCATAAAGATGAGGGATTTTCCCAAGTAGATTTTTCAAAAGAATGTCCAGAAATTTAGGAAAAATACTCCAAACCCTTAACAGTTGTAAGCATTATAGAAGGGAGAGATTGGGGACATTGCTGTGTGGTGGCTTGTCTTTCAAAATCTGTACTGGGAGAATATGCAGAAGGAAATTTTCTAAAATTTGTTTCTTTGACATTTAAAAAATGCCTAACAGTAACTCCCTTTTGCCCCCAAGAAATCCAGCAAGTTAATGGAAGTTATATATGTTGTACCTTAAACATACAGTAGAAGAGTATCAATTTCACAAGAAAAAGTGAATGTTTAATATTTGGCATTTGATCATTTGAACTCGCAAGACTGATTTGTGGCATGTAATAGTGCTTTCTTCGGCCTCTTTGGAGATGTTATACTTCTCAAATGATGAGAACTCTGAATGTTTGGTTTTATAGAGAAAGGAAGGAAATTTTGCTGTTTGAATGACGTGAACAAAATGACAGTTCATCTCTAGAGTAACACATTGTGCTGTAAGACTGCTGTATCATTACTTCCTTAGCTATGAAAAATTCCATTAAAAATAATCTCTGTCACACACTTTGTCGTAACATCTTCCTTGCTGGCAAGGACAAAACTCTTCAGGGTACATGAGTTGAAGGAAAAATTTTATATGTACAGTTCATGCTACTGCTTAGCAGAGATACCAAACTGAGGGAGAAAGTGTAGAACCTCCATTCCTCTCTTCTGGTTAATCCTTCAGGATTATTGTCCTCTGTTTTTCAGACGAAGTTCAGACATGAGTAGGAGATAAAGTAATCCATTTTCTGTTTCTCATGCAATAGAGGCAGACTTGAGGAAAAAGAGTCCCTATCAAGTAAAAATTATACAATGCCTTAGATGTGGAATTTTTAATGGAATTGTATATTTTTTTCTCCCAAAGGGTTGTGTAGTTGTCCAAAAGGGTTACAATAGATGGCATCAGGGAAGTACCAAGGCAGTGTTGAAGTGGTGTGAGTACAGTCAGCCTGCTACAGGACTGGCAGCACAACGTCAGCAGCTGCCCAACACAGTCCCAGGGTGATCCTGAACTCTTGGGATGGGTGACACAAGGACTGAATGAAGGACATTAATACTGAGCAGTAATTATCATTGAACTTCCTGCTAAACAGCAACAAGCTGCAATACCAGGAATAATCTGTCATGAAACCATAGAAACTGCAGGTGAGCCTCAACACCTCACATGTTGATACTTCCAATAAAACTTAGAAAAGCCTCGCAAAAACATGTATTTCTTTCAGAAGTAAAATGCTACATCCTCTTTTGCATGTAAAAAGGTCTCTAAATTTAAGAATAAGCAAGGCTTCTGATTTTTGTGGAAAGAGAACAAGATTTATATTGACCAATGGAGATGATTAAAAGTATAGAAGCCCTGTGGTCATACAAAGGAATTGAAGAATAAAAAGTTTTGTAATTATATTGAACACAAGAAACCTTAAAGTTAATAAAATTCTTTTAAAATGCTGTTTTTAGATAATTTAATGCTTTATACAGAGTAACTCTTCTGTGACATTTTGAAAGGGAAAAATTAATCTGAATAATTTAGATTCCATTTAATTTTGGTATTAAATATCTTTTACTTTTAAATTTTTAATAATTTTGGTTTACTTGTTAATATAATTGTTTATTTAATATTATGTGTCCTATTTTATAATACTTCCAAGTTATTCCTGCTCAGCATTTGAGTCCTTTGATAAAGTTGATTTAAACCTGATTTTCTATGGTGTTTGCAAAAATACTACCAATGATTTAATCATAAGATCCACACTGAGCAGTACGGAAGTTGCAAACAATAAAGGTCTGGCCAAGAACATTGCATGTCATTTAAGTTAAGGCTTTGCAAGTTCTGTACTTCAAAAACAATAAACTTCACTAGAAATAGTAACAGCCAGGGTTAGCATTTTTATACTCATTCTGTCCACATCCACCCCAGTTTCATTTTCCTTCCATTTTTATGCACTTAGTGTGTTCTTTTTTTCTTCTCCTCCCTTCCTTCTCTGTTCTTTGAACAGAGTCTTGTGTATGAAGACTGTTCCCTCTGTTCTTGGTTAAAAATGGAGGAACTCTTATGAAAGATTCCTCTCTTTCATCCTAGCATTTCTTTTGTTTACCTCCTCCTCCTCTGGCAGGTCTGAACATCTTTCACCAACTTTCTCAGGATTTTGTAAAGCATCAGAGCACACTTTGCTGCAGCCATACCTCTTTGTATCTCCAAGAATTTACATCCTCTTGTTCTTATGCACTTTTGAAAGGGCTAAACACTGCAACATTAAAGACCAGTAAAACCATTATTCAGAATTCCATTATACTTAAGATAGGCCGGTTTGAGGATACTTGAGATAGGCAGGTTTGAGAGGCAGTTAGACTCTGCTTGTTTTCATTACTTAAATAAATGCATCTTTTTATTTCCTAGTATCTTTTAGAAATCTCATTATCTCATTATCATCATAAATATACTGCAGCATTACCAAGCACCATTCAAAAACATTACCTCCCCTTGATAACAGCATTACCACTTTTGAGGATAGCCTGAGGAGTTCCCTGCAGCTGGAATGTGCTGGAATTCTAAGGAAAGCTTTACTTTGGTCTGTGTTTGCCTGCAAATCCTCCTTGTATACGGTGACTTTTGAATTGTTTTCTTTAAGCTGTCCATGCTCAATACTTGTATAGTCCTATAGAGATTTAAGGGCTTTTTAAACAAAAACGGTTGATATCTCCTAGTCATGTTTATGAATAAAAATAAGAAGTTTATTTTGAAACTTAAGTTTTCCTTTAGTTTTTCTCTGAAATTACAGTAGAATTTCTGTAAAGATTACAGTACTGTGTAACAGAAAGATAGTCCTAATTTCAGAAAGAGGTTGTCAATGCTGGCTCTCTAGAGTCTGTGGACTGTGAAATTCAGTAAGGAAAAAACTCTAAGCTGATACATGTTTGATAGGTATTGCNCTACTTTTCTGTTTCCCACACCCAGGCTGAAGAATTGCTGTCCTGTACTGGGAGCCTGGTTCAGCAGTTCTTGCTGTGGTCTTGCCAAGCAGATGTATCTGTCTCCTACTCAGGACTCAGGGAAAGGAGAGATTATTTGGGAGGAGGAATACTTTTCTGTTAAAGTAGGAGCTGAAGAAAGAAAAAATCACCATCCAGAAAGCCCACTAAGAACCTTAAGTAATCAGACTCGTGGAAAAGTAATCAAGGACCAAGAAAAAAGCTGTAAAATACTTTATACTTATTTGCCAAAATTCATCGCAGCAAAGGATTTGTAGCATTAGGGCCTTGTGAATACTTATGTCGTTGTAGGGTGCAGAAAATGGACAAATAGATGGAAAAACGTAATGAAAAGTGGTAGCCTGTTTTTATTCCATGTACTAATGTATGGTTGCAAGTGATGGATGCACAAATCCGAGGTGGGAAGAGAGGGAGGAGGTGTTAAACTATCTAATAGTGAAGTTTAGGCTGATCTAAACACAGCATATATGCATCCTTAAACAGGATAGAAATGTTTTTGTGTAGCAGTGCATAATGACAAATAGTTGTAGCACCATCCAGAAGTTTGTAAATCTCCAAAGAGGGTACAGGAAAAAGCATGTTAGAATCAAAATGATATCATTTCTCCTGAAATTTCGGATTGTGGTAAATGGAGAAAAATCTGTTACTTGTTATGAAAATGGCCCACTTTTCCATTTGCTTTTTTATTGTGCCCTACCTATTGCGCCCTTTGAGTTGCCCCAAAAGAAATATTAAAGGAGTGTAGTAGGGTAGAGGCAAAAAAGGATTTGTCCTGCTTTGTTAAGGCATGTTCTCTCTTTGGATTCCCTCTGTCTAGAATGGATTATTCCTTCCAGGGTTAAAGCCTGGCATCAAAGAAGAGCCTATGTCCATAGTAAAGATAGGGGAACTGAGTGAATTGAGTAAATGACTGCCCAGGGTGTCAGTAGAAATCTGACAGTTTGGCAAAGAGAGAGGGAGAAAGGCAGAAAACGAACAGAAGCCATCTGCTGCCCTCTGCCATGGATGAAACAAAGTGGTGTAAGCAATAACCATCCTTGCTGGCTTTTGCCTGCTCATACCTTTTGCCTCCCAAATTTGTATTTCTGTTTTTGAGTGGTGAGTAAATAATACTTTTCCTTGAAGATTCATGTCACTGCAAACCCACCATGGGCTCCTGGGGGGAAACCCTCACGGATGCCAAACCCCGACTGGAAGTTGTTGTCACAGATACTGTGGAGAAGTTCCTACAGATGCCAAAACCCCAACTGAGACACTGTCACTGACATGACTGGAAACCAGACAGGTGTATTCCTGCATCAGAGAGGGCTTGGATCAGACAGACCTTTGCTGAGCACAGGACATGAAGGCAAGTGTTAGAATTACACTAAAATGGAACCAGGGAGAGAGGGGCAGATGAGAGAGAAGCTGCTGTTATACAGCCAGTCATAAATAGGAAAAGGGTATAAATATGAATTACTGTTCATCATCTTAAGTAAAGCATTCAATCATCTGACTTTAAAAAAGTAACATGTTTTTCTATTAAAATCCATTTCTACTACAAGTATACATAATGTTTATAACAAAAATTTAGGATATGAACATTCTGCCTCTACATTTTTTGTTTAACTATGCCATCACTCAAAACAAAGTAAATATTACTAAATGCTCTTAGTGAGAGCAGAGTAAACGTAGAGCAAATGTTTAGAGAGGTTTCATGTTTTTATCATGACTTCTTTTTACCTCTGCATGAAATGTTCAAAGTTATACTATATCTCTAACACAAAGCAAGGTGAATTTTATTTTAATCAAGGTAGAAAATTTGAGCTTTCTCAATTACAGGGATAACATTGTTAAAAGTTTGTGAAAATAGGCCGCTGTAGTCTTTGAATTGGAGTCAGACCTCTGATGCTGGCCTTCCACCATTGGACGTTTGGATGTATCACTGAGAATTTATGAATAATTAAGAAAAAATATAATCTTACACTGTCCTAAATATGAGCCTCCTCCTTGCATGGTCTTTATTTGTATAAAATTAGCTGTCCACATATAGTCCTCTACCCACCATTGATTACCTAATTATACAATCACTCCATCAGTAAATCAGCACAACATCTGTGACCCTCCATGTCACTGCAGTACCCCCTGTGATTCCCCAGGAGCTTTGCTGAGGCGGTTCTGCTGACATAATATATTCATTATCCATTAGATCTGGCACACGCTCTGCAGTGCTCAATTACAATACAATCGAGCGCAGGGCCCGGTGTCAGCCCATGTAATGACTTTCTGATTATCTGTCTTTAAATGATGAATGAAATAAAAATGTACTATTCAAACCCAATGGAAGATTGCTAAAGATGCTAAATGAAAATTTTACATACACGCTTTATGGAAAGAGGGATGAGGTTAGAGGGCAAGGGTTTGCCTCACATTCAAAAATAAAAGGTAGAAATCTTTTCTTAAGCCACTATATAACCATCTGGTGAAACGGTGCTGCCTCTAGTGTGGTCTTGTGCCCATGTATTTTTTGACCATCTCAGATGTTTTCAATCTCACAGTAACTCATGGAAGGTTTTAAATTTCAATAGATTTTACAATTTCATATTTTCCCTGTTTGTTGGAGACATTTAATTGCTAGGATTAACTCTGTATGTAAGAAGATTTCTTTAGATGAGGTTTATTATAATAAAGATCCGTAATAAGGAATCACTTCCAACTTATTTTTTAGTTTTATGAGTTATGGGAAAAAATGTTCTGCATTGTTGCTCTTTAAAATACATTTCTATGTGGAATTCAGAATTTTATAGCTTATTCTTAAAGACATGTTTGGGAGCAATAGACCTGGTCTCCATTTCATCATCAGATAACAAGATAAAAGATGTTCATCTTTTATGATGAACATCTGTACTGCTGTGCAGTGCTGTAAAACCTTTGATAACCAATAATGCAGATCACTGCCAGGTGTGGTTCCTTACCTAATTTCTTAAAATCCCAACTTCAAACAGGGTGTAACCAAGTCTCGAAGAGTGGGCTGTTATCTCACAGAGTAAACACCACATATCAGTATGGGAAATAATATTTTAACTGAACAGTAACCCTCTAAGTAAGCTCGAACAAATTGAGAGGTATCAGTATATGCCGGGATTATAAATAGAGGGGAGATTTGTAAGCAATCTGCTGTTCAAACAATTATGAAGCAGATGTTTGATGGTACAGTCGTTTCTGTCCCTGTTTACATCTTCAGTTATTTTGGTTATAACTGAAAATCCCATAAAGCCACATGTTGGAGTGCTCTTCGACTCTTAAATTAGAGCTTCCCATTTTACACCTCTAAGTTGAATACTTCACGTTTTTGAGTGGTGTACAAGTTTGATGAGAATTGTAGCTCTGCTTTTTAATGACAGTGTGACCAGTGGAAGGGTTATTTTTTGCCAGAATACCGTGGAACTTATTTAAAACTTTTCAACTACATCCAGATACGTTTATCAGCATCCTGATATCTCCATTCTAGTAGTACTTTTAATACAAAATTATTTTCATCTGCCACACACTGTGGACAAATTAATTTTGCTCCTTGTAAATCTTGAATACACATTCCAAGTATACACCATGTGAGCAATAAATACAATTGCAATACACACATTTATGCTGTACAAAAACAAAGAAAGGCAGTGGCAACTCTCTGGAATTGGTAGCAATGTCCAGTTCAGTTATAAAACTTGATGCTATACAGCAGCTGAAATAAATTTGGATTTAGAAATATTGTCCTGTTTGGAGAGCTTGAGGGAAGGAATCAAAAGAAATGGTGTGTAGCTCACTGGTTCTTAATGATTTTTGACAAGTTTATGATTAAATTCCAGACGGAAATGAATTTGGGTTGAAAGTGGCATCACTAACTGAAAAACTACCAAAATATTTCATTTCACATAGTGTGTATTTGGGGTTGAGTCAGCCTATTCCAGAAGCTGAAGCATTGTAAAGATTTGTAGCCCCTTAAGAACTTGGAACCTTCTATTTTCCCCAGGCCCCAGGGTCTCATTTTGAGTAGATGTTCAATAATATGCTTTCTGATAAAATACAGAGAAATATGCCAAGATAACATGAGGTAGAGAGATGGTGTCAACAGAAAAAGAGACATTCATCCCTTACAAATANATTGGATATAATCCCCAGCAGCTCTGGAGATTTGTAGTATCAGGTAACAAAGCTGGGATAATGCGGCAGAGCGCAAACTCTAGGCTGTTCCTTAAAAAGCAGATAGAGATGACCTCTGGAAGAATAATGCAATTTAGTGCTGCTCCACTGGATTTACTCCTGTTTGTGCTTGTTAGCGTTAGAAGGCAAAAAGCCAGACAGCAAGGAGAAAAAAAAAAAAAGTGTGAGGAAAGCCAAAAAAGGGTAAATGCTCAGGAAGGTTGTATTAATTTTAAGAACTTCTTATTAGAATAGAAAATCTGCACGTTTTCAAATTAATTGGCATAAAGACACATACTAAAATAATTATGAATTATATTAAAGTCTAATTTCAGTATCTCTTTCTTCTGTAAATCCAGTGCTGACCTGTAAATAACTCATGAACAACATGTAGTTAGTATTTGTTAATATTTTAATGTTAGACAATTAGAGAGACTACAGATCAGAATATTGTCATTCCTAGTAATTTTTTTCCCCACTTTCTTCTTTCTTTTTTCCTTTCCATTTCACACTGGAGCTTTTCCTCACTGGGACAAGGGGCTCTCCCAGCATGCCAGCCCCTCTGGTTGCTGTGCCAGTGTCCAGCCAGTGAGATGTTGGATAGAGAAATTCCATGGAGTGAACTGAGGAAGTTTCATGTACATGGAAATTTCACTGTCAAGCCCAAGGGCTTTGGAGTGATGGGGAGTGAATGGAGTACAGACTGAAGCAGG
>VYZQ01023408.1:0-11676 GCA_013400655.1 Mystacornis crossleyi | reverse complement strand
GGAAGTCATTATGTTTTTGCAAGCCATGTGGGGTTTGTGTGAGTGTCTGTTAGTGGTTAATAGTTGTTATCAGAAATCAGCACGCTTCAAAGCCAGGCTTGCCACTGGGCAAGTGAGTCCAACCTTTCCTCTCATTTTCATATTTGATCACTGTTTTCCTGCAGATAAATGACAAAGGGGGCCAAGTAAAGTTTTCTGGTTTCAATTATAATCTTTTAAAACAATGCTTTATAATTTGATAAACACAGAAAGCACAACATGCCTCAAGAGCTTCAGAAATAAAGCTGGGTTCCTGTTTTCAAAGTAGCAGAGATTCCAGCCTCTCTCAGTTGTCAGGTTTTGATTGACAATGATTTTTCTACAGTTATCCCCTGCTTCAAAATACCATGGGGAGGATATTATGCATTCCCAACCTGTCAGCTTTGGCTGCCTTACAGAGTGTTCAATTATGCTCTAATCGAATAGCTGCCCAGTGTAGGCCACATAATGACTTCCTGATTATCTGACTTTAAATGATAAATGAAATGAATATGTAACATTCTTTTCAAACACAGGATAGTCACTGAGCCAAATGAAAACTGATTTTGTGCCCTTTTGTCTGAAAAAAAAAATTATTGTAATTCCATTCAACAGTTGTTCTGTTGCTTGTTTTGCCTTCATAAAGATAAACAGGGAATGAGTTATCTAGGAAAATGCTGGTGTTTTTGTTTTCAAACAGATGCTGAAGGTGCTAAACACTGTTTAGATTGTCCTCCTTCCTCTCTTTACATTGACTTCTTAAAAAGAGCAAGGTCAGATTGATATGATCAGTTCCTATTGGGAATATTTCAATACTTGCTGGCACTGCAACAAGTCTGTTTGGAGTAATGTTGTATAGACAACATTAAGGTCTGCATAAATTATTTAGTGGCAATAGCACTAGATGTTTTTCATTTCCAGTATGTGGTATTAATACCAAGCAAGTAACACAGTATTTGAAATCAAATAAACCTCTACCACCTCACTGGAAGAGCACACATTTATTATGCTGAAGTCAAAGGCTTGCTGGGGAGGTTCTTCAGCCTCTTTAGCCAACAGCCCATGATGGGCAGCTTTCTGAAGCACTTCAGCTTAGTTTTAGATATGATTGATTGTGCCAAAATCACTTGTGAAAAGTTGCCCGATACAAAGACTTAATATAAAGCAGCCTCTGAGCTTTGAACACAGTCTGATAGTTAGGGCTTCTATACCACTAGGAATATCATGTGATGTAATTGATAAAATAGATAAAAAGAATACCTGTGTGAAGTTGAGCTCATTTTGAACTTTGTTAATTGGCTAAAGCACTGGCAGCCCAGGCCCAGCTCCTTGATGAGAGATGCACTTTGACCCCATTCTGAGCTATCCATCCCTAAGATCAGCTCCTGAACTTGCATTCTTTTTGATTTTCAGCCTAATGTGAAGATGCAATAGCCATGTAAAATTTTCCAACTTGGCTGCAGCAGACCTGTCTTTTCAGTATAATAATTCTACCATTATTGTTCTTATTACGCAGATCATGCCTGGAAGTAGGATCTGAAGGATGACCACTTAATTCTTGAAAATGCTCTAGTGATTAAAATATTTGAGAGAAACAATCCCTCTTCATAGGACAGCATTTTGGGAATGACCCTTTCGCTCAGAATTAAATCCCTAGGATTTAATTATGCAAGGAGAGATTGACAATGATCCAGTCAGGACTGTGTTGAGACACTTTGTGTGCCTCTGTGGCAGAGCAGGTGACAGAGGGAGGCTGAACACCCCCATCACCTGCTGGGATTTCAGTCCCAGGTGCCAGGCATGACACAATTGGGCTGACCTGAGCAGGAGGTCATTTCTGCAAGCCAGCAGGTCTACTTCTGAAATATCTGCTGTATGTTTATCTTGCCACCACAAGAATTGCCACAGTTTGCATTTCCGTAGGTAATGTTTACATATTGCATGCTTTAAAATATTATAGTATAGTTCTTGTACTATTGCATCTTTATAGCATGAGAGGAGCTGTGACTCGAGGAGGAATGTGTTCTGGGAGGGAAGAGCCTAGGCACCATGTCCATAGTGCTCTGAGAGCCTGCAAGAGGAGAGTGAGGCAGAAGAATCTGGTCAGCAGAGAGTCTGTGGATGTTGGTAACAACTTCTTCAAGTCAGCAGCCTGCCAATAAGAGATGATAGTCCAGCTCAGCTTAACCTGATGTAGCAAAAATGTCCTCCTGTGTTATACAGCCCTGTTAGAGTGTGCAAAGTTAATTCAGCTTTAGACTCAGCTGTATTCCTCTAATTTTTACCCAGTTACTCTCCATATTCCATTTCTAGGGGCTGGTAATATGTTTTACAAAATAAGAGAATTGAATTACCTAAGGAAAACTATTTAAGGTTTGAAAACAAACCTTGTGGCTTAGTAGGTTGTGATTCAGGAGATCAGAACTTTTGTTGTAATATTTTCTCCTGTATAAGAAACAAAGTGACTTGAAAGGGACTAAAGTTATTTTAGGTATAAAATAGCATCTATTTTGAAATTAAACAAGTAATTCTTGGATTCTGGAAATACATGGGGTTTCTAATTAAACTTCTTGGAGCTACATTATAACAGTCCTTCTAGCTACTACTTCACAGCTGGAACACACAACACAGGTGAAACTAAGGGGTACCTGAGCTCTTGCACAGTTAAAGTACTTTCAGCTGCCCAAGTTCACTTGATTTTGTACTGCTGTGCTTGTGATTCTTTAAATTAGCTACAGCTGAGCTGGCTGTAGCTAATGAATTGCTGCTGTGAGCATTGTTATTTCTTTAGTAGATCCGAAGCGAGATGGAGGATATTTCTGGGTTTTGATCAGGTAAGGTAGTATTTATACCTAGAACAAACAAAATTTAATTAATTAAAGTGTCTCTTTTTATTTTCTTCTAATTTATCTTTTGTGGCTTTTCTGCGCTAATTGTTGTTATGCCAAACTGAGGTAATTAGAGTGTGTTTCTATATTGCTGCAGTGACAATTCTTAGTTACCATGCAGCCAGACTAGTTCACTGTTCCTAACCTCTGCACTTCAGTACAGTCAACTGTCTGAGTATTTGCCCTGGTTGTTTGGGGTTTTGTTGTTGTTTTCTGTCCTTTTCTGCACTTTTGTGTGTAGCTGCTGTGTTCATCTTAGCAGTGCTTGGGCTGCTTACTTAGAAGTGATGTCTGTATGTCACACTCATACAGACACACTTTGTCTTACTCTCTGGAATTCAGTAAAGAAGAAAGAAATATATGTAGTTTAAAAAGTATTTTGAAGAACTAAATAATGTGAAATTAAGAAGAGAGAAAGCTAATTCACTTGTTTATTAGTTCAACTCTCATAAACACTTAGAGCAAGGAAGACTATAAATACAATTCTGAAAATTTTGTTTATTAAACAGATGAGAATAGGAAATCAATCAAAAATGCATTCTGTCTCTCTTCAAAAGTTCTTGTGGGAAGAATATGCCAATATAGTTTACCATGCTTCATGAAGTATACTGTTCCCTCTCTTTTGCTTTCTTTCCTCCCTGTGTTTAGTCACACAGCCTCATGAACAGGTATTGCTGGTTATCTCTTAAAGAGGCAAATCCAGCTAAATTAAATTGTTCTGTTCTGAACTCAGGCAATATAAGTTGAGTTATTTAATGACTCATATAATAATATGAGTTGTTTCATCACATGTGCAGTTTTGGAGCTAAAGTAGAACATAAAATAGGATAAAAAGTGGCAGCAGAAACACCCATAACAGTCTATCTTCCCCAATTCTGCAGTATGAAAATCTCAGATAGACCAGCATGGTCTTATTCTTCTTAGTTGTGTAACATTTTATTGAGCCTTAGAAAGGCTAAGTGAAGATGGCATGTAAACAGTTCATCAAGACCAGTATGAACACAAAAACAGAACTTTTTTTCTGAACCTGTAATAGATCAGCATGTGCTCTGATGATGTTAATCAGGTAGGCAACCTAAGATAAATTTTTGCACTTTTGAAGTTTGATGTCACAGGAAGACATCATATGTGTTGGTGCAGACAGAACAGAATGGAAATATCTGTAAAGGAAAAGATGACCTGTTGTTAATTCCCCTGAATGAAGGTGTGTTGCTTCTTGATTATCAAAAGTGAGAGAGCAGAGATGATGGTTCTTTTAAGAGCATAGTTGCCCTCTTATTGAGTCTCTGAATTTAGATGAGTTAAGTTAAATTTATAACTTATGGTTTTGTCTGTGTGGAGGACTTGGGAATATTGCTGGGATATGAGGCATAATGACTGATAGAATTGTGTTGGCAAGTTGTGCATTTCTAATTGTATTAAGATAGTTTCCTGTCAGGTTCAATTACTCCATGGAAAATTCAGGCACAAGCAGGAATCCTGTGAGCTCACAGCAGCACTCCTTGAAGGCTTGGTACTGGCCCGCAGCAGTTTTCCCAGCAGTTTTTTAATTTTTCATGTTTGACTTTTTTTCTTTTTCCTAGTATCGGTTACTCTGTAGCAACATGAAATTATTGATTAGTGTTTGTGTGGTTGGTCCACCAAGCCCTGGACATTCAGAAGGAGATTTTGGATACTCCTTGGAAATTGTGTGTTGGTAAGCAGGAAACACAGGAGGCAGTGCAGCACAGAGGATAATGGGAAGGGTTTGAGGAATCTATTCTTGCGAAAGGGGAAAAAAAAAACAGGGGTGTCCCTGAGTCTTGATGCACATGATGTACACAAGTTTGNTCATAAGAAGATGATACAAAAAAAAAAATCCAGCATGGCTCCTCACCCAGGCCCCTCTGGGATATGGGGCAGTCTCTGGGGTGGTACCCACAGCTCCTCCTCCTGTGTTCACTGGAAAGAACGGATCAGCATGGGGACGTTTCCTGGTGTTGTCCTTCCAGGGTACAGAATGGCTGGATGGCCATGAGGGCAGCAGCAACAAACATGAAATTTCAGTTTGGTAATCTCAGCTCTGGGGTATGTACTTGAGCATCGTGAGACTGCACTGTGAGTTTGAAGCTCGTCAGCTGGGCACGGGCCACAGGAGCTGGTCTGGGGGCTACTCCCCACCACAGCAACCTGCCCAGGATGTGCAGCTGGCACAGTATGCTATACACAGGGAAGTGTTAAAATGACCTTGCACTGGAGTAGTGTTTAAAATCTCTTTCATGTTAAATAAATGGGGGGGGGGAAAGGATGGGTCAGATGCTGTACAATGACAATTAGGATAATGGGTAACCAGTCATGTAAATGAGTCTAAAAGGCCTTTAATCATTGGGCCTGCAGGAGAAAGGATCTGAATTTATAACTACTTGTTATAAATGCATTAAGAATAAATACTGGGAAAGGAAAAAGGACTATTTAACCTGAAGGAAAATGTAGATAAAAAACCTGGAAGGTACCATCTGGCCATGATCAAAGTGGATCTGTTCAGCTTACCAGGCATTGAGATTCACCTTTGAAAAGTTCCATGGGGTCAGCAGAACTGACTTATTTCAAGGCAGAGTGATGGCAGTTGGCAAAGACTGTAAGAATGGGAGTAATTGCAATAGCAAAGGATTGTCCAGTTATGTGGAATCTTTTCCAGAGTGTTTCATCTTTTCCCTTATAAAAGGATGCATATAAGTCAAGACATTCCACCTCCTTTCACAAAACAGAAGTGTAGCCTTGCAGAATTAAATGTGGTGGGAGAGTAGTGGGTGGCATCTCTGGGAGCAGAGAGGGGCTATAAATAATCATTACTGCCTTGTGAAGCTCAAAGGACTTAAGAAAGAAGAGTGAGCTGAAATATTTACTTTTTTTTTTTTCCCTTCATCCCTGTCAGTGTTGACATTTGACATAAGGTAGGGGAAGGACTGTGACCAAAACATAATGATTATAAGCAGCAGCAAAATATATGTCATTGCACAACAGTGTTGAATGTGGATTTTTTCACTGTTAGTGGTACTCTAACTACTGAGAATCAGTAGAACAGCCACTGGACACTGTTTTTAAAGAGAAAAGTATGGCTTAATGAAGTTTTTTGTTGCATAAATTTTATCTGAAGCCACTACCAGTCAGCATTGCATTTAGCTTGTAGTAAACACAGTTACACACCTTGTCACCTTTACACGCTAACACATCACTAACCTGTACTCAAGTCTGGTTGTGCTCTATGTAGAGACCATCTTTCAGATCAAATAAAATTCTTTTTCTTTTCTCTGATGGTCATTAGAAAAATGTGTATTCAAGAATACATTTTTGATCAAAATGCCATACATAATAATTATACTTAGAAGCAATTTGTCCAGGAAGACCCACAAGCTATGAAGCAGTTGCATCAGTAGTTGACATTCTTTTAATGTGTTTCAAATCATCCATGAAAAATGCTCTACTTAAAAATCAAAGAGAAGATATGGTTATTCTTATGTGGGGAATAAAAGTATCTGAGTAATGTAGAGTTAATACTGACTTTTAAAAAAAATTCTTGTATTTTTCAACCATGTTTGCTTCTGTATCCTGTCTGGCTTAGCAAAGTTTGAAAGCTCTGACTATTTCATTACAAACTTCTATTTTGTTTATTGGGCATGAAAACCAAGTAAGGCAGGAAATGCAACTGGGCTATAGGTATTGAAGACTTTCTAGGCAACCAAAAGTCAATCTTCAAAGCTAAATATATATAGTTTACCCTAGAGACATTTCTTCAGGGAATGGGATGTCATCTTGCAGTCCTTTATAATATATATACTGAGAAAAAGTCAGGGTATTCAAACACGCACGAAAGAACCCTAAAAGTCATTGCAGTTTCTGAATTTCAAATTAGAACAAAGGGAAGTGTTAAGTCAACAAAGCCATTTGGTGTTTGTTTTCTTAAGAAAGTGGTAGCAATGTACACGTAGATTGTACAAAGGAGGTTTGAGCTTTGTGCTGTGTGTCTGCAGATTTCAGAACAGGACACATGATTTAACACTGAAATATTTTCATACCTGCTCCTTCCAACCCTCTAGCCCCTGCCCCCTCCCCTTTTCTGGATGTACGTGATAAATGACAGATTCTTTCCGATGATATTCCTGTGGTACTCCAAAATAATTCTGCAGACATGGTAAAAGCTTTTAGAGACTGTAAAACTGATTATCTCTTCTGTAGCTCTTTTCATCTTCAAAGCACTTAGCAACATTAACTAATTAATCCTCACAGCATCCCTCTGAATTAGATATCATTGCCATTATACAGATGGAGGAACTGAGCAAACATTTTGTGAGTAGCTCCTGATCACCAAGACAGTTGGTGACAAAGATGGAATTGGAATGCACAGACCTGTATGTCCAGGTTCTCTGGCTGAACTGCCCCACCATTCCTCTCTTGAGAAATGTACCTATAGGTATTGGTTATATATTTTCTGTTAATGAAACCCTGTTAGGAATGGCTTTGATGGGAAATTTATTTATATTCAGACAGATTATTATCTTTTTAAATCTGTCTTCTGCAGTATTTTCCGACTGGTCCAAGTTTGTCGAAAGATAAATCTCTCCTGTAGGATCCCCACTGACTGCAAAGTTCAAAATTAAAGATCAAGCAATTGTGGTGTTTAGGCAGGAAGCAGAAATTGGAAAATAAGCCTCATTCCTCTAGTCTGAATTTAGTGGCTTGTTTATCAAACTCCTTAGTGTCACACAACTGAATTTAAAAACATGCAAATTTACCCTGTTGCTGTAATGAAATAATCTATACACTAGAAGGCTTAAGTTTTGAAAGTCCAGAGGACAGACAGAATTTCCAGGTGTGGTTGAGAACTCTCTTCTTTAGGGGTGTGTTTTTTAACCGTCTCAGAGGCTGATGAGCACTTGGCTGCATTTCTTTGATGTCTGTGGCAGCACTTTCCGTTTGAGGGACTGTTTACCAGAACAGCTCCTTAGGTGTAGAGCAAGTGCAGGGATCGGTGAGCAGATGTTGGAGTTGTTGGTGCCATGGCTCCAGCTCTCTCTGGTCCCCCACTGCCAAGTGTGATGGCTGTAGCTGCTCCTCAGCCGGGTGAGGGGGATTTTCTGCTCCTGTGTGAGCAAAGGGAGCTGCTCTGAGCAGGGCAGGGTGGGGGCTCAGGTGCTGTCAGTAAATACTGCTCAAAGTTCAGCAGACGTGTTCTTAAATTAATATTTAACCAGATTACTACATTTTTTCTGCTTCATTTATTTTTTATTAATTTAGGAAAATTATGTTGATGGAAGTAATATTGACAGGGTGTGTTGTTTTGTTTTGGATGCTGGGTTTTTTTTAATATCTTCTGGTAAATGGAAACTTATCTTCCTTATGAACACAAACCATCTAACAAGCCATATGGGGTAAATGCTCTAATAAGACAACAATTATTAGGACATGATGCATTAATGTTTTATGTTGTTCATAACTCAGCCTTAAGAGATTAATAACGGAGATGTGAGGGGAATGCTGTCTTAAGTGTTTATGATTATGTTAATATTAAGCCATAGTGTAGGAGAGGAAATTGCTTTCAGGTAGTTACTCTTATTGTTTGTACAGAGAGTATTGTGAAGGAAATGTTCTTTCTATCCTCTTCCCATAATTCTTAAGCAGTTCCACTGAACTGAATTTACAGGAGCAATCCTCCATGACTAAAAACCTATGAGAACCTATTATAACTTAATTTTCTTTAAAAAATAATTCTAAAGTTGCCAGAGCTGAAACTCTACCCCCAAATTTCTGGGGAGTAAGATTTCCAGAACTTTAATTAATTTTGGAAATTTCACCGGGTTTTTTTTCTTCTATGTCTGAAACAAATCCTAATGGCTCAGAACTCTGTTATGATCTGACCTGTGCATTTCATTTTGGCCCATGCACTCAGATTAGCAAAGCCACTTAAAGATAAGCAGCTGTCCTTTCAAAAGGCAGAAAAGAATGCTTGGAAAGTTTGGAGGTAGTTTTTAATCACAAGGATAGGATGAACAAATGTAGTAAGGAGAAGGCAAAAAAAAGAGATGAGTGGAATTTTGTAAAGCTGTTTACTTGTGTGCATAAAAAAATTATTCTGAATGCAGATATTTTTTCTTAGCTCCTTTTTCAATCTTAAGCAACTGCTAAGTATTCTCCTTTCTTCCAAAAGTCACTGAAACAAAAGTACCTTTTGTAGGAATGATAATTCTTTGCTATGTATTAGGAACCAACACTCTTCAAAGTGGTGGTTGTGTCATTTTGTCGTTGTAGGTAGAATGAAAGTGTATTCACACTTTTATGGAGTAATTCTGTCTGGCCCTCTTCTGTCACAGAGTAAATGTATCTATGTGGTCTTCACTTGGCTCCATTCTTGTGTGTTGAATTTTTGCTCTCTGTCCCTTCTCTTTATCATGTTCTCTAATCAGAACCTGAACCCTGTAGCAGTTGAGTCGAGCTTATGAGATGCTGAAGTGAGATAGAAGTTAAGCAATAGAAGTTCACTTATGCGGAATTGCTCCTACTCCCAGCACACCACAAACTTCTTTGTGTCTCCCTCCTGCTCTCGAGTGCCTGCGCGGGGACTGTCGCTGCTTACACCCAGTGCGTGAAACACACGACTGTTTATCACAGTCCAGCAGGCAGGAGACAGAGATTTTCAAACACCACTACTCTACCCTTATCTGAATAGCACTAATATTATCCCCTGCCAAAACAGGTATGATATATTGAAGTATCTGTTACTGTTACAGGATCTCTGCATATTCCTTGAATTTAGCCTGCAGCAAGTCTGTCATCCATGGTGATCCTGATGTTGCAAGAAGCGGCTTTAAAGTATCAGGGCATTGGTACCGACTTAAAAGCAGCGTAGGCACTACTGACCTGTGAACTGAGGCATGTCCATTAAAATAGGCTGCCTGCTTTTCCTTCCCTACTGCTTCTTTATGTGCTGGTAGTAGTCCCCTGTCCTGTTTGCAACCCTCTGTCAGATGGAGGTGATCATAGCCACAAAATAGCTAGGGTTCAAGGTTATTTAATTTTTAAACAGTTAACAGTAGTTAAGAAAACAGGTTCCAAACCACAGAAGTCTGTTTAAGTTTTGAGAAAACTTTCCTTTATTTTTGCTGGCTGAATTAGATCTACCACCATAGTGTAGGAATAGGACAAGTCCAATACTGCAAACCTTTTTTATGTTTTATTATCTACAATATTTGTGTACAACAGTGCTCAATTACACCACAACAGGGCAGAGATCCAATCTTCACAATATAATGACTTCCTGATGATCTGTCTTTAAATGATAAATGAAAAGAATATGTTGCCTTCTAGCTGCATTTACAACAAAGTTTATTGCCACCGGAAATTGTTTTGTATTCCTTGGGTTGGTGGGGAGGTGTAGAAGGAAGGTTAAAACCAGACTTTTCCTAACCCATCCTCAGGTTATATTATTGGGATATATTTCCAGTGTTGTTCCAGTGTTGCTGAAATATATCTCCCTGAAATTCAAAGGGGAAAAGTAGCTGTATGGGGTTAATGTTGGGATTTTACAAAAGAGTTTAGATCCAATCAAAACCCTTGGCTATTGGTGAACCACAGGTTCTCCTTGATCATGTAAGTCCTTCCATCACCCACTCCAGCACAGCACATCTGAAATGCAGAAATCTGTCACTTCGGAGCTAAAGCCGCTAATCCACCTCTCTCCTTGACACATTCTCTGTTCAGTGGGCAGGTTTCTTATATGGATATTTTCTGTCACTTTTGCCAGTGCTACCTCTGTGTCATAAGCTGATGGCTTTAACCAGTGATTTTCTGTTTTTCAGACTCAGCACAGACATCCAAACACCTCTCTGTGAAGTGTTTTCAGAGTTTATCCCCTGCTGAAAGTCTCCTCAAGGTAATGGTTGTGAATGACAGCAGACACATTGTACACTAAATTTTTAAAACATGTTTCTTACTCATCCAAAGATATTGTGAGTTCTGTAGTCTGCATTATTCCTCTCAGCACCAGCAGCTATCTTGCTGCTTAAATATCCATAATTGTCTTTATTCTGATTATTTTGGGTTAGTTCTTTTAATCATACTTTCACCTTCCACACTGTTCAGCAAATTTTGCAGTTTCATATCTCTGTGCTATCTTTTCCTCTTTTGCAGTCACTGCTTGAATTTTTCTCTCTGTTCTCTCTGAGAAGTCAACTGTATTATTGCCTGTAGCTTCTCTTAATTTTTTTGCCACATCTGCTCAAGTATTTAGTCTGTTTCTCTCTTAAAAATACATGTGGTGTTCACTGTCATGAGCCTGTGCACTTTATTTCTGAAATAGGTCTCAATTTAGTTCCAGTGTGGTTTTTATATTAACTCAATGTGCGGATTTCGAAAGGCTTTCCAGTGTAATGGTTCCTTTTGGGTTCTTTAGTGGAAGGTTTATATGTTCAAATCTTTAAGACTGTGTCTGTGTGTATAGATGTGAATGCATCTGAACACCCACTTCTGTATGCATGTGTAAAAATGTATGTGCACATATCCATACTTGTATATGCACACCTGGAACTTTCACTACTACAGTGAAACAAGCCATATATATGCCTATATCACTGAGTGAGGTTCTCTTTGAGAAGAGAGGACATTGTGATGACTGTAAGGTTCCTTATAATCTATTGATCTGCTTCCGGAGCTGTGGTGATAGTTTTGTGCTCTGCAGAATGAACAATATCCACTGTATTACATGCTGCAGTCAGGGGGTTTTGAGGTTCCTACTGAC
>VYZQ01023403.1:12241-40825 GCA_013400655.1 Mystacornis crossleyi | reverse complement strand
AACCCAAACCATTCTGGGGCTCTTTAAGAAGAAAACCAAAGTTGTTTTGGGGTAAGAGAAGAGCCCCAGTGTGAAATCCGGGCCTTCATCCAGGGAATGCCATTCCCTGTGTGCCACGTGCTCGGGAGCTCTGTCTGTTCCTGGTGCAGTTCCCTGCAGCTGAAGCTGTTCCATTTGCTGTGTTGGTATCTTTTCTCTCTTGCCCCTCTAATTCCATTGAATAGGTGCAATATTTTTTGACTTAACTCTTCCAAATAATTCCTTGCCACCCGAACACGGCCCGTGAAACAAACCCAGCCCAGACTGTGTTCACTGCACCTTTCAAACAGCTTTCGTGAGGCTTCTTCCTTCTGAAGAGTTTCTGCTGCTGCTGTCACTGAATTTTTTGGAAACTTTCTTTAATTACATGTTTAAAATAACATGCGGAATGCTGGTGATTTGAGACTCTCTCGTGGCTGAGCAGGCAGGAGTTTTTCTCCTGAGTGGGATCTCAACTGAGCAAAACAAAATAAATGCTGTGTATAGGTGAGATGGGTTATTGGATAATAGTAGAGGTTGGGCTTCCTTTTGTTAGAAAATGTGCAGAAATTGGGGTTTTTTAAAGGCTTTTTAAAAAGAAAAAAATGACCCTTTTAAATTCAAAACACATCAATGAATTTTTTTCTTTGAATTGTTGCCATGAAGTGACAAGAGATTATTTCAGGTACTTGTAAAATTGAAAGAACTTCATGAAAAACTGAAAAATCCTTACAAGACGTGTGCTTTTATATTGGAAAAATCAAGTGTAAAATGCTGTGTGTGTTTGTACCGTGCAGTGTGGGGGATATTTTTGAAGTGGGAGTTTCAGCAGTGGTTGACAGAACAAGGATTTAGTGACAGTGTTTGAGGGGATGTTTGATGTCTTTTTACTTGAGTAGCTGATGCAATTAAAAGTTCTGAGGCACACGAACCTCTTTTTTTGTGGCTGAGTTTGCTGGCAGTGTTTTACTCCTCTCCTTGCCCAGGCTTTAAGAATTAGAAGAGAGAATAAATGGGAAATTTCAGGGGGCAGGTGCCATAAATACAATTCCTGCTGGCAGGAATTCCTGCACAGGACAACTCCAAAAATCCCACCCTGTGCCTGAGAGCGTTGTCCCTACGAGGTAATTCCAGATTTTAGAGTAGCAAAAGGGATGTTTTTCCTGTAGCTGCCTGAATCAAAAGTGTGGGAGCTTCTGAGAGTCACTTTGGTGCTTTGGAGGGAGAAAGAGGAGAAAAAATATTGATTATAACAAGTTCATCCTCAATGCTCCTATACTTTATAAAGTAAAATACAACCTCCAAACTTACAGGTATTTCCATACATTATCAGACACCTGGGTAATCAATACAGAGATGGAATTTATCCAGCTGGACCTGTTGCTGTGAGGAATGAAGCAGAATTATAAATGACTGTGGCTGTGTTTCTGGCTTTTTGGAAGAACTGCAGTGTGGGGCTCTTGTCTCAGTTGTGGTGTGTGATTTTGCTGTTATTTGGGAACGACACAAGTCTGTGACAGAGCATTTGTGGGTCTAAATTATGGTTTCTCTGTAAATCTCAGAGCAGTTTGGGTTGGGAGGGACCTTAAAGCCCATCCAGTTCCATGGATGGGACACCTCCCACTGTCCCAGGTTGCTCCCAGCCCCGTCCAACCTGGCCTTGGACGCTTCCAGGGGTGAATGCCATCCTAAAAGACAAATTCCAGGGTGGATACAGGGATTGGCAGACCCTTCATAACCCTACACAGGGAAATGCTGAGTTTGCAGATCTTGCCCAGATAAATGGCCGTGGTAGGGGGACAGTGTATGTTCACAAAACCGGCTAAAAGTCTGTTCAGGCCAGTGAGGGAAGGGTGGAATGTCTGTCTGTGGATGGAGAAGTGGAGGTGTGCAGCACAAGGGGTCGCTTGGAATGGGAAGGGAAAATGCAGATTGTGGTGGGAGAGCATCCATCCATCTGTAGGGCAGAGCATCCCCCAAACTCCTGCGGGACGGCTGAGGGGCACAGCAACAGCTCCGGCTTCGACGAGGCGCAAGGGGAGGGGCATGGAAATGGGCGGTGGGAATAAAACAGAACCCATGAGGAGTGCAGGAAAAAGGAGCCCAGGAAATTGTGGGAGTCACCTTCAGAGGTCGCAGAACACAGTTAGGAATTCGGAATGTTTGTAGGAGTCTGTGTTTGAGTTCTTCGGCCTCGTGTGTCATCCGGCCGTAGGAGTTTTGTGGATTTTGCCTTAATGAGAGCAGTGCAGTGACTTTTTCAACTTCCTGATCAATGTGTTCTGTGCCAGTAATTCCATCGTGCCATGCTTTCGTTTTCCCAGGTCCCGGATTTTGTCTGAGCAGGTTTTCAGGGAGAGCCCACCTGCCTGAGCTGGGGCTGCTTTTCCTTCGCGAGGCAGCTTCCGAGCACAATGGGTCTGCTGGGATCCACTCTTGGAAGAGCACTGAAAAATTCTCACATTACTTTGATTTAAATGTGCTCAGAGCTCGTTTCCTTTCTTGCTTCACTAAATATAAGCAGAGTTCTCCATCTAATCTGAGTGTCAAATGTGATTATCTTGGATTCAGGTGCTTATCAGTCATCCAAACAAATACCTACATTGTTTTTCACCAGGGATTTTTTGTACTCTCGGCGTTTTCGTTGTACCAGTGCTGATACCTCCTCACTGCTCTCACCTGGTGTTCAAAGCAGCTGCCAGAGACCATCCTTGAAGTTCTTTAGTTGCTTCAGCATCACCAAAACCTGTTATTGATACGTAGATTTTTACAGTTTGGCTTTTGTTGTAGCAGTATCAGCTGTCAGTCAGTAGATATCAGATTTTCTGCCTTATCTTGTGGCTGTTTTCACTTGGGTCATGAACTTTGCACAGTGGAAAATCTGCTGTCCATATTCACCCTCTCTTTGCTCTCCTGCTGATCCCGACCATCAAAGTATCACCTGACAGGGACACCAAAATTCAGACTGTTTGTGGGAGAAACATCCAGAGAAGTTTGTTGCTCTGACCAAATGCAAATAATAAAGTGGTTTTGAATATCCAACTCGTCCTGTTTGGATACTGCAGCTCATAACTCCACAAAATGAGGATTCTGTAGGATTGATCAAACTGCTTCCTGAGGAAAGTTCCCACAAATATCAGCTCAAAACTTTTTAAAGCAGCGAGAGAGAGAGAGAGAGAGACAGCAGCACAAGCCCGTGCCACGACACTGTTGCCAGGGCTGTTGGATTGAAAGAGACAGAATATTTCAGAATTTCTTTCAGGAACTTTATTCGTGGTCTCTCTCGGGCTGGCGTGTGAGTGTTATTTGTGTTTTTCAAACAATGGTAATCTTGCACTCACTGTGGCCCAAGGCAGCCAATCTCAGGCAGCAGTGAGAGGGGAGATCTAATAAACACAGCTAAACCCAGCTATTTTCCATTGATTTGAAAGAAGACGGAGCTAATCTGTGATTCTTTCTGTTGGGCTGCTGCCACAAGATGAATTTCACCTCCAGCTGCAGAGCAGATTGCACATCTACAAGCCAAAAGAGATTTTTCAGCCTGATAGCAGATCCGAGTTTCCATATTTATGGAGTTGTTCCGACTGCGAGGGGCCTTGGGAGGCCCAGGCAGCTGCTCAGAGCAGACTGGGGAGGGCTCTGGCAGTGGGATTATGGGGACCTCCAAGGCTGGAGGTACCACAACCTCTTAGGATCCCTGTCCCTTAGCTGTCCTTGGGGGGAGGTACTTTTTTGACCACTTTTCGTGGGATCTCTGCCTCTGGCCAAAGTGAGTTGGAAACAAGTGGTGGTTAAAGGGATTTTCCCAGATTTTCTCTGACTTTGAGATTTCCTCTTAAAATCGTGGCTGCTGTAGACCATGGAAGAGCTGCCCTGGACTGAGCACTGTCTCTGCTAAAGTTTGGCCAAAGCTGCTCCGTGAGTGAGCTCAAATTTCTTTCCTTGAGTGCGTTTGAGTTCTTTGGCCTCGTGTGTCATCCGGCCGTAGGAATTTTGTGGATTTTGCCTTCATGAGAGCAATGCAGTGACTTTTTCAACTTCCAGATCAACGTGTTTGATGCTAATAATTCCACTGTGCCATGCTTTCATTTTCCCAGATCTTGGAATTCGTCTTGAGCAGGTTTTTAGGGAGAACCCACCTGCCTGAGTTGGGGCTGCTTTTCCTTCGCGAGGCAGCTTCCGAGCACCAGCGCCTCAGGACTTTGTGGGAGTTGCTTGTGCAGGATGAGCTGAGCTGTGCAGCAATGGAAGAGGAGATTTAGGCTGAGCTGACTTTGTGCTGCTGTGTTTTGAAATGAAATGTGCAGAATGGACAGCTCTGGGCCTTGGAATAAAACCCTGGAATATTCCTGGAAGTCACAGCCGTTCCTGGATGGCACCCTGGGCACCCTGGGCTAGTGGAAGGTGTCCCTGCCCATGGCAGGGGGTTGGAACTGGGAAATGTTGAAGATCCCTTCCATCCCAAACCATTCCAGGGTTTTAGGATTCATGCTGATCCTGGTTTTCCTGTGAGCTGATGTAATTCCCTGTGCTGTGGTTTTTGCTTTGCATAAGTGGCCCATTGGACCGGTATTTAGGAATTAATTCCATAAAAGCAACCAGCAACAGGAATTTAAAATCCTGATTCGTGCGCCGGTGTCTGTACCCGATGCCACCAACAGAAAGGATTTCCCAACTTTCATTTCTGGGGCATCACCCCTGGCAGCAGCAATCCCTTGTGTGCCTCAAAGATGTACCACGTTCCTTCTGAGGGGCAAAACCTGCTTTAGCTCGTGGAGGAATAACCCCATTGGTTCCTGAGGGAGAACGTCATTCAAAACATGGAATAGTGGCTTTTAAAAAAGAATTTAAAACAGGGCTGAGCTGAGAAGGGAAACTGTAAATGGGAGTGATTTAAATGAGGTTTCTCGTCATCAGGAGGGGCCATAAATACAGTTGTGCATTTTCAGGTGCATCTCTAAGCCTGAGCACATTTGTATTAACACCAGGACTACAATTACATGCAGATTAGCTGCTTGGCTGAATAGCTGTGAGAACTTTGAATAGATTTGTCCTTTTCACAAAGGTTTGCATTTTCTTTGGCAGCTCTGAGTGTTAACAAATTAGAGATCGATGTTCTAGCAGGGCAGAAAAGTGAAGTGAGGCATGGCTGGGGAGAAACTTCGAAGCCATTAATAGTTGCAGTTAAAGGCATTAGTTAGTGGTGCCTGAAAAACAGAGTTGGAAATTCACAAGAAAAGGTCAGAAATCTCTCTCTTTCCCCCCATTTTCTGCTGCTAACTGAGTTAAGTATTTTACCCAACTTGCTGCACGCTGAGTATCTTTGAATATCACTGAAATCTTTGACAAACACGCGTTGTGGAATCAAGCAATCACTGGTGGGAAGGGAATTTTCTTCCTGCAGGACGTTTGCCAGGCACAGCACGTGTTGCTCCTTCGTTTTGTGGAATCACAGATTGGTTTGGGCTGGAAGGGACCTTGAACATCATCTCCTTCCAACCTGCCGTGGGCAGGGACACCTTCACACCTTCCACCAGACCAGGTTTTTGTTTGGGTGGGTCTGTGGCATTTCCAGTACCTTTGGATACCTTTTGGGCTTTATCTCTCTGTAGGAACAGAGAGGTTTGGGTGTCCCAAATCCTCCTTCCAGTCCATAACTGTTCAGACATCTCCTCTGTCAGAGGGACAGCCTGGTCCTGACCCAGCTTCTTCCAGGACACAAGGGACAGATGAGTTTTTGTAGAGGCAGAAGGGAGGGAATTGCACTTGAGTTTGAAATAGGGAGCTCTAGGCAAGCACCACCAAAATCCTGATCATTTGCCTGAGCCTCAGCTTCCTTATCTGTGTGTCCTCTGGAGGCTTAGTCCAGGATCCCTGGTTGCTTCCTTTTGTTTTTTTTTTATTTTTTTGGTGGGGCTTCTGTTTCAGTTTGAGTTCCCTCTCCCTGCCTTGCAGCGACTTCTCCCACTTACTGCACGTTAAAAAAAAAATTCTCCTCTGCTGTAAAAGCTCATCCCCTGCTCTATCCATTCACCTGTAGTCCCTGAGTTGTCCTGAATTGTGGTGGAAGGGATTTGTTGGGTCCTTCTCTGAAGGCACCTCTTATGCTGTAGTTGGGGATTGGAGAACTGGTTTGCTTTGGGCAGCGACCATTCTTTTATGGGCAGATGCTCCATTTGGATAGATTTCATAAAAACCTGATTTTCAGCCCTGTGACAGCTCCAGAGAACTTTCTCTGGGTTCTAGTGCCAGCCTCAGTGAGGGCAGGCAGTCCCCTCATTAAAAAGGAGCTCATAATAGGATTTAAGAACAAGAGTAGAAGTCTTCAGTGTTATGTAGGATCCCTGAATGGGGATTTGGACATCCTTAGTTTCATCTCTGGAATAAAAACTGCACCGATGGACTGACTAGAGCAGCTGGATCAAATGAGAGCAGTCAGAACTTATATAAAAAATAACTTATCTAAAAATTGAATCACAGGCCTGATCTGCTGACATTTCAGAAGAGATTCCCTCGTCCATGGATCATTTGGAGGCAGAATGAAGATGCAGTGTTACTTGGGAAGCTGTCTGATGTTAAATGCTTGGTTTTCCATAACTTATTAAAATCAATTCAGAGACAAACAGAGGCTTGAAGTTCAGATGAAAATGCCATTGGAATGGTCATATTTATAAAGCTGTAATTTCATGTAATTTGGAACGGGGCTGTAGGCACAGAGCAGTTGATGCTTTTATTCTCTTCTTGTTCTTTCTTCTCCCCTCATTCCTTCTCTCCTTGTTCACTTGGTGGCAGTTTCAAAGATGAAACATGACTGGATATTTTTTGGTTTATTTCTTCTAATCTTGCCTTTTTCTCTGTAGTCCAGAGGAGGCCTCGGAGCTGCTCCAGGGCTGGAGCCCCTCTGGAGCCAGGCTGGGAGAGCTGGGAATTCCCAGCCTGGAGAAGAGAAAGCTCCAGGGAGAGCTCAGAGCCCCTGGCAGGGCCTGAAGGGGCTCCAGGAGAGCTGCAGAGGGCCTGGGGACAAGGCCTGGAGGGACAGGACCCAGGGAATGGCTTCCCACTGCCAGAGGGCAGGGCTGGATGGGAGATTGGGAAGGAATTCCTGGCTGGGAGGGCGGGGAGGGGCTGGGCTGGAATTCCCAGAGAAGCTGTGGCTGCCCCTGGATCCCTGGGAGTGCCCAAGGCCAGGGTGGAGGGGGCTTGGAGCAGCCTGGTCAGTCTTGGATTTGGACTGAAGTAAGTGAAACAGCTCCCTTGTGGCTTTGGAAATCTCCTAATTTGAGGCCGTTGGGATCTCGGGCTCTGTGTCAACAGGATGATTAAAACAAAATGCTTCCTATTACCCACAAATGGCTTTGTTAGAGACACTGAGATGAAATGGCCACAAGTACAATTAAGGGAGAAAAGAAGCTTAACTGCAGCAGAAATGGATTTAAAAGAGGCACAGAAAACTTCCCAATTTGCCATTCAGGGAACAGGATAATCTTTGCCTGCCGATGCTTTGAGTCTTTCCGTGGGGGAGGATGAGAAGGAAAGAGAAGTCTTTAAATTAAAAATTCTCCCCTGATTCTCAAAGGTGCCAAACAGCCCAAGCCCTTCGTTCCTTTGGTGGGTGGAGCAGGTGCTGAGCTGAGCTGGAGTCAAGCTGGGCTCATTTTTGTCTTTCCCAGCACTAACATGAAGCAAAGGGCAGATTTGTCTCCTTTGTATGCAAGTCAAAAGTCTTTTTTTTCTTTGTCAAATCAACTGTTAGCTACGTAACTATTAAATTTAATTAAAAAAAAATTAAATGGATTGCATGAAAGTTACTCTCATAATGAATCTCTTCAGGGCTTTAAGAGCCGAGGGCCTTGAAAGCAAAAATTCAATGCCAAAATAAGTCGTGGCCTGTCTGCAGTAAAAACAGTTTCACCACATTTTGAATAAAATAGTGCATGTAGGTGAAGTAGCTCTGGTGAAATTAAATGAGGGATCTCAAGTTCTCCTGGTTCTTTTGATAATCTTTTATCAGCTTGCATGACACAGGAGCTCTCAGAACTTTACCTGGCTGCAAATCTGAAGATTTTCAGCCCAGAGTGAAACGTGTACTCGTGCTTTGAGGTCCCCCATGCAGACAAAACAGTGACCTTCTGAGGGGCTCCAGGAATTTATTTTCCTACACAGACCTTTGAAATCAGAGCTGTCAAGAGAAATAATTCTCCTCTTATTCCTCCAGCTTTAAGAAGCTTCTGCTCCCACTTTGGCTCAGGGAAAATTATTTCAGTGGCAAATGTGGTGAAAACACTTTTGCTCGTGGTCAGGTCTCATTTTTCTCTTCCTGACTTGTGGCATTATTTGTATTTTCTATGGCTCTGGGTATGTGTCCGGGCAAATTGGATGGATCTGGAATTAAAATTGAAGCTCTCTTTAACTTCTCTTTCAACCTCTGTTTCTCTCAGTTCACTTTGGAGGTGGCTCTGGGAAAGGCACCACTTGTTACTCAATTTCACTGCAATATGTTCATTCTCTTTGGGCCAAAACCGCTGGATTTGGGTTGGAAGGGGACTTCAAACTTATCCATTTCCACCCCTGCCATGGCAGGGACACCTTCCACTGTCCCAGGCTGCTCCAAGCCCTGTCCAGCCTGGCCTCGGACACTTCCAGGGATGAGGATAATAAGTGTATGCCTTTATCTCGAGAAGAGGAAATGATGATCCAGCACCATTTTTAATCTGTTTTTAGGGAAATGACCACTGCACTTTTATCTGGAGGATTAGGGGGAACGTGGAAAATGAAACTTCATCTCTGGATTATGGCAGGTTTCTCTCTAAAAGAGAATCTGAGTGAATTTCAAAGGAAGACCTGAGCCAACAAACAGCACACTTCATCTGAGATAACAAATGATTTCTTGAGAGCTTGTAGGATTAAAACTTCTGGGCATACATAGCAGCTCAGTTGATCACTTGAACTGCAATTAAAAAGCAGAACAAGTACACCCCAAATATTGTTTTTATGTCAGAAATGCTCCTTCATGCTTGAAAATGATAAAAAATTGCAATCGATCCTTACAACTGTTGTGTTCATCTTTATTGACCGGGCCAAAGAAAGATAAATGGCAGCCCAGATAAGATCCTGGTCCTTGTTGGCCTGGGAGGGGACGGGGGGTGATGGAGAACAATTCATCATCTGAGCCCTGCCCCGGCCACGCTTGCCCCGCTGCCTGTCGTGGGCTCACCCCGGCCCTATCGATCCCATCCCATCCCATCCCATCCCATCCCATCCCATCCCATCCCATCCCATCCCATCCCATCCCAGCAGCCTGGGCCTGGCTGTCATTGGGCAGCCGGGATTGCTGAATGCCAGGGGGTCACTGGTGCGAGGAGAATTTCGCGTCCGTTTGCTCGCCGGCCAACGATGATTTATGAAAAAATAAATGAGGGCGGGTGGCGTGCATGGAAACCTCGATTTTGGTGCAAATGAGTGATTAGGTGTGGGGCCGGGAGAGGGGAGTGCAGCAGAGCTCCGAGCCCCTGCTGATCCGGGCCTGACCTTTGCCTGCAGTGCCTCTCGCCCAATTTGTTATCATTTGTTAGAAAATAGCAGCCCTGCGACACAATTTTGCCCCTGTCTGGAGCTGGCGTTTTATTCAGTGATTTCGGTGCATTTCAAGATGAAAGATTCACAAGGAAGGAGCTTGGAAGATGAAATCCTTAAGTGGGAAGGAAAAATGTTTTTCTTTGCGGTTTTTTTGGTAGTTGGTGCTGCCTCTTTTGAAATTTCCGGAAGTGTTTTTGCAGGAGTGAGACCTGCACTGCTCATAACATGATAAATATTCCTCAGGACATGTTTACTCACCCAGTGACCACAGACCTGTGTCACCTGGGACTTCTATGGAAGAGTGATCTCTTCCAGGCTTTTCCATTTTTTTTCCCCCTGAAAATGTTTTTGTCATATTGCTTTTCCATACATCAATGTCTTAAGCTAAACTGCTTTGTTTTACCCCAAATTAAAATTGGAATGGTGCTTCCCGTGGACTGGATTGTGGCATCCATGTGTGTTACGGAATCATGGAATGGTTTGGGTTGGAAGGGACTTTAAAGCCCATCCAGTGCCACCCCTGCCATGGGCAGGGACACCTCCCACTGTCCCAGGGTGCTCCAGCCTGGCCTTGGGCACTGCCAGGGATCCAGGGGCAGCCACAGCTTCTCTGGGAATTCCAGCCCAGCCCCTCCCCACCATCCCAGCCAGGAATTTCTTCCCAATCTCCCACCCAGCCCTGCCCTCTGGCAGTGGGAAGCCATTCCCTGGGTCCAGTCCCTCCAGGCCTTGTCCCCAGTCCCTCTGCAGCTCTCCTGGAGCCCCTTGAGGCCCTGGCAGGGGCTCTGAGCTCTCCCAGAACCTTCTCCAGGGTGAACAGTCCCAGCTCTCTCAGCCTGACGCACGTTAAATATTTGAAAGATGCAAAATCAATATTGATGCATCAATAACTCCAAACCGTGGGATAAAGTCCCAGGCTGTTAAAATAAGGATTCATCTGGTTTTGATGCAGTCACCCAGTGTGGGATTGTCAGGATTTTGTTGCCATGTTAACATGGCTCCCCGGGATGCCGATGACTCAAAGCTACACGAGCGTTCTTGCAAGTGCCAGCAGAACCTTTCTGCCTCTCCACGCGCTGCTTCCACCAGCATTCAGAGGAAAATGGTTTCAGAGAAGTTTTGAGCTGCTTCAACTTTGCTTTCTCCCTCCAGCTGGGCAGCCAGGTGCCTTGGTTATTACAGCCGAGGTCCAACTGTGCCGAGGCTATAAAAACCTCCTGAAAAATGCCACCTCTGTGTTACTGTGACATGAAGCAAAGCAGCATTCCAGCGGTGTGTCTCAGGCTGTAGGATCATGGAATTCTCTAGGCTGGAAAAGACCTTTGAGATCATTGAGTTCAACCATTCCCAGCACTGCCAAGGCCACCACTGGGCCGTGTCCCCAAGTGCCACATCCACAAGGATTTAAATCCCTGCAGGGATGGGGACTCTGCCAGGGCTGGACAGCCCTTTCCAGGGAGGAATTTTCCCTGTACCCAACCAGACCCTCCCGTGGCCCAGCCTGAGGCCGTTCCCTCTGCTCCTGTCCCTGTTCCCGGCCAGCAGAGCCCGACCCCCCCGGCTGCCCCCTCCTGTCAGGGACTTGTGGGGATCCAGAAGGTCCCTCCTGAGCCTCCTTTTCTCCAGGCTGAGCCCCTTCCCAGCTCCCTCAGCCACTCCTGGTTCTCCAGACCCTCCCCAGCTCCCTCAGCCGCTCCTGGGGCTCCAGACCCTCCCCCAGCTCCGTTCCCTGCCCTGGACACGCTCCAGCCCCTCCAGGTCTCTCCCAGAGCTCCCTGACCTCGTGCCATCCTTGCATTCCTCTGGAATATCCTCCCCCTTCTTCCCAAGGCCAGGAACTCCCCTTGCCATTTCCACACACAGAGAAGTTCTGTTGCTCGGTGAGCATCTCTCACCTGTCCTTTGGAAATGAAAGATTTTGTAGAACCAAAAGCCATCCCTGGGTTTAAGGGAGGTGAAAATCAGTTCTGAAGCTGCCTGGCTTTAAAAATTAAAATTAGCAACTGATTGAAGCAACCTGGGAGTTTGGAATATTCCAGGATCTCCTTAGAGAGGCATTTTCCAGGCAAAGAGCAAAAGGGAAGATGGAGCCGTAGTTAATTTATTGTGTGACTTTGCAGCTTGGCTCGGGTGTCACCTGTGAGGCAGGGGGGGAACTGTGTGTGAGGAGCACAAACAGGGCATTGCCGAGAGGTAAAGAATCCGTATTTTGATTTTAATTTCTAATGAAGAACTTGCAAAGAGTCCAGGAATGCCTTGTGCTAAATACGGGATTCTTACCCCATGTCTCTTTAGAGTTTCCTCCCCAAGAGCCATTTCTTTTGCATCATCGGGAGGACACATTAAAAAAAAAAAAACACCTCTTAAAAAAAAGTGATTTCTGAAACTTTGTCGTTTTATGGTTAGGTTTTGAGGGTTTTTTGAAACAACCTAAATCCAAATTATATTTGCTGACTAGATATTAGCATGCCTGTAAATGCTATTAACTGAAATCTGTATTTGTTCTGTTTTCTTCCCAGAGTGCCCAGTTCTACAAAGTCACCACTGAGCAATACCAAAAAGCTGCTGATGAAGTCTCAGCTCGGTTCAAGTGAGTCCCTTCTGTTTTTTCCTGGCAGCTGAAGGAGTTCTATCCACATTAAAATGCACAGTAATTCCCCTTTCCTCCCTCACAGATCCTATCAGTCCCTCTGGTTGTTGAAAGGAGGGAATTTGGGAGAATTTGGAGGCCAGTGTATAGGAACCGTGAGCTGCAGAGAAATGGGATGCACATTTCATATACATTTATTAATTTGCAGTTGATAAGAAGCATGAAATATTCTAAAATTAGATTCGCTTTCTCTGATGGAGCACCAAAAATGGGATTCCAGCTTTGCATCACAATGGGATCCACCCCGTGCTCACGCCCTGGGAAGGATTTAAATGAGGAATTTCACTCTGCCCTCAACAGTGAAGGTCAAATTAAATAATTTTTATTAGTCCTGAAGAAAGTGAAGTGAAGATCTGGTAATTGATGGATCAAAGTGACAGTGACCCTTGGCCTCGGACTCTTCCCTTTGGGTTGCTTCATCCCTCAGGCAGGAGGTTCCATTTATCATTTTAGTGAGGACACAGAACTTTTTACAGCCTCAATTCTCTCCTCCAACCAAGAAACGCTGCAGAAAATGAATTATTCTGCCACGATTTCTTTAGATTTGTGGAGGGATTTTCTTCTGGTTTGTGTTTTGTGTTGATTTTTGATGAGCAGGAAGAGAAAAGCCCTTTCTGAGCTGCTGATAATGATACAAGTAAAATTTTAAAGTGTAAGAAAAACACGTTTTATCTCTTAATAGCATGAATTGCTGAATATTCTCTGGTGTATATATAAAAATTGTGTAGTGTTTTAATGGTGCAGAGTATCCTGAGCACTAAATTCATCCGTCCCTTAAACTAGAGGGGCAGGGTGACCACTGATCAAGGTCTGATTTAAGCATAATTCAGAGGGT
This sequence comes from Mystacornis crossleyi, assembly GCA_013400655.1. NCBI lineage: Eukaryota > Metazoa > Chordata > Aves > Passeriformes > Timaliidae > Mystacornis > Mystacornis crossleyi. The sequence continues at coordinate 27,746 of VYZQ01023403.1, read as the reverse complement.
TTTCCATCATGTCTGGAAATCCAGGTGGGTTGGGATAAAATTCCCACCTGGGTGTCTCCTTCCTCTGTTACACTGGGATATTCTCAGCTTTTTAAAGCAAACGATTGCCTCATTTCACTTGCATTATTCCAGAGCAAGGTTTTGGTGGGATTTGAAGAGCTCTGGGTGGGTTTAGTGGTCAGAGGTGGGAGATGGGTTTGGGATTGGGTTTTTCCTCCTGAGACATGAATGATTTCCTAAATAAATCAAATAGTTTGGGTTCCTTTCTGCACAAATGGAGCTGATTGATAGCGCAGGGGCCAGTCCTGAGCATCAAAGAAATTTGAGAAAACCATTTTAAAGGGTGCAGAAATCAAGGAATATTTACTGAGGGGAATTTGGAGAGGGAAGCACATTCCTAACACTTGATGAGATTGATCTTTTCTTAATTTTCTTGAAACCAAAGGTATAAATTGAAATCATCATTTGACTGGTCTGTAATAGCAGTTACTGCAATTGCTGTGCTGCTTTTGCTCTTGAAGGGAAATTTCCTAAAAATTATTCGGAATTTGTACATCAGTGGATTCAGTATTGGTCCACTCACAACAAAAGGAAAAAATCAGGAAATAAGAAGGTGCCTGAAATATGCACATAAATTGTGGCAGATTTGATGAAGTGCCTGAAATACCAATATTCCTTCTCAATTTAAAGGTTTTCCCTTACATAAAATCCCTTTAAACACCGTGTCCTTTTATTGAAGGTTTCAGTGCAGGAGATGTTATTTTATCACTGCCTCTTTTATGGAACTTGATGGATAAATGAGGAATGATTTAGTGGCACCTAAAGATGCTCTTTTGGTGTCACAGGCACTTCTCATGTGCTGTTTAATTGCACGTGAGGATTGAGAGGACAGAGGCTCCAGTGGCGTTTAAGGAGTTGTTTAATTGGCTGTAAAAGAAGAATTAAATAAGGTTGAGCTGCTAAATTTTATTAATGCATAAAGCCATGTGCTGCCTGTGATTTCAGGTTGCAAGTGCAAGATTAATGGATCTAATTGTGGTGTTATTAGCAAATAGTCTGACTTTATTTTAGGCATGTCTAGAATTAGGTACCAAGTTTTAATGACAGAACTTGAATTTCTTCCACTTTTTCAGCTGTGTCACTTGCAAGAGCAAGAAGTGGATGGTGTTGTTATATATTAAATATTTCCTGGATTTTCCTTCCTCCATTTAATCCCTGAAGTTACATCAGCTGTGCCTTCATCAGTCTTTAGGGATAATTAACCCCATTAAAAGGGGAAAAACACAAATATCCCACGTGGGTTTGGATCAGAGACCTGGCAAGTCCTGTGCCTGCAGTTCCTATTGCTGCCTGAATTAAACTGATATTCCGAATGTCCACGAGAAATGTTTTATCTCCACGAAGGCCCTGATTCACATTGATCAAATTGGGAATTATCAAATGCTTCATCTCTTTAAGAGCCTGATTCCCATTGATCAAATCCTAAATGAGCAGGTTCAGGCAGTTCCTGCAGTCCCCAAATCACATTAAAACAACATTACAGGGCCATGCTGCCCCCTCCTAGAGCTGGAATTATGTTCCCACAGTTACATTATAACCCCAATTATTCCATTATGAAGATGGCTCTGTTATAATGAGGAGTTTACACAAGAAGAGAAGAATGCAGCGTTACAGGAAGAGCTGGGCTTTGGGCAAGGATTTGAACTTTTCCTAATCAAATTCTCCCTTTGTTTTGTGGGTTTTTTCCCTTAATTTGGAGGGCTGGGAGCGGGAAATTCGGCAGCTGCGGTGGTGACATTTTATTCCCTCGTGGTGTCTCGAGCCGAGTGACGTCTTCATTATTCATTTAAGAAGCAGGGAGGGCAAAGGCAGCCTAAAATAAATGTTTTTCTCTTCTGTGGGTTTTGATTTCTGGTGGTGTATTTCGAATTTGTAGCTGTGCACTGGTGCTTTTTGCTAAATGTTCTGCCACTCCTCTCCTGCTCCGCTGCTCTCATGGATGGCGTGGAGTTGCTTCCTGCTGCTGGGGTTTTTTTGGGAAAAGCTTAATCCAAACTGATGGGAACCCCAAGTCCTCCTTGAGGATTGACTGATCAGTTTGGTGCTGGGGTTTTCCCCAGAAATGGAATTAATTCCCCGAAGTTTGCTTTGACACAGTTGTAATCCAGGGGATCCTTTGCAGCATCTGGAAGTTTTGGGCGTTTATTCGGAATCACTGATTTGTCCCTTTAGTATGAACCTTTTGGACATGACTCTCATCGGCAGTTCCCATAGAATGAATGGGAATAAATGACAAATCAGCAATATCATGTCTTCCCTTAATTGGGATTTCTCTGTCACAAAGCCTGGTTTATTAATGTTTACTGAAAATAGAATTTAAGGCATTGTTATCATCAGAAAATCACGGAGTCCTTTGGGCTGGAAAGGACCTTAAGGATCATCCAGCTCCACCCCTGCCATGGGCAGGGTCACCTCCCACGTGAAGTTCCATGTGATGCTCAGCTGAGAATATTTGAAATATTAACAGTATTTCCTTCGTGTTCTAACTGATGTTGTGAGCTGTGAAGCTGAGGAGGAGTGCGATGAAACCACAGTAAATTAATAACAGCAACACTTTGATATTCAGATCTAATTGTCTCACAAAGCAGTGGTGCCAATTCTCTGGACACTGAGGGGAAAAAAAAAGCAGGATAGGGAGAAAATCAGCTTTTTATTGATGACTTTGGACCGAGTCCAGGGAAGTGTGGCTTTATTTCCTTGTCCTCGTTACCCTTCTGATGCTGGGGCACATATGGTGACTTCTGAAGGGCTCTTGCAGTGCCTGTAAATTAGGAATATTGATAGTTTCTTAATGCAAATATCTTCAGTCACCATGCTCACATACCACTGTAACACAGAAATCCGTGGTGCAGAGAGCCAGGCAAAGAATTTGTGCTTTATTTCTGCTGGTGCAGACCCAAACTTCCAGTTTGTAGCGGTTCCTGTTGGACCTTAAATAACATCATTGATTCCCAGCTTGGGTTGGGTTGGAAGGGACCTTAAAGCCCATCCCATTCCAAGCCCTGCCGTGGGCAGGGGCACCTTCCCACACCAAGGTGCTCGAGCCCTGTCCGACCTGGCCCTGAATTATCATCAGCTGCTTTTAAAACCTGGACTTAAAACTACAAATTACCAGTTATTTAGGAGATACCACACACTGCTTTTGCAGTAACAAAAAATAGGAAGCCGCAAAAAATCCTGGAGGCTTTGTGCCTTTAGTTAAGCTTCTTTTGCTCAGCCAAGGACAGTGAGCTCTGCACAGAAACCTCTGGAATTAATCTTTTCTCTTACAAATTCAGCAGACAGAGGTGCTGCTTTGTCAGGAGAGAATCAGTGCAGGATTGTTTGCTGATGATGCTGTTGCTGCTGCTATCCTTGAATTTTTTTGTCTGGGGATGACGGTCCCAAGTTACTCCTGACACCCCTTAGAGAGGAGTGAGCTGTTTGTAAGTGATGCTGGGAATTAAAGAGTTAAATACCATAAAACTCAGCTCAGCCCCTGAGCTTTTCTCAGCAACAGAGGTTCTCGAAAGTCTTATTTCTCCTCCTGCTCTTGCACCTCTTCACACACAGCTGTGCTGACACCAGGAGGGTTTCTGCCCGTGGTTCCAGCAGAGGTGTCTGATCTCGCTCACATTTCACTCCACAAGCCGAGTGTACGTGCAGCTTTCCAGCCTGGAAGTGATGCTGGAAAAGAGCAAAAAAGGAAGAAAAAGGAACCTAAAGGAAGAAAAACCTGAAGAGCAGGAAGGGATGTCAATCCATGACGTGCTGTCACCCCTCTTAGCTTGAAACCCGTCCAGATTCTGAGTGTACAGAGCTGCTTCAGGTGGGAAGAGACTCTGGAAAGAGATTTTAATAAAGCTTTCCAGTCTCTTGTTTATCTTGCACGTGCCAAATCCCGTTCCTTTTGAATAAACTCTTTTCTTTGCTCAGTTCTTCCAGTCAGGGCTTGGCCCTCCTGGGTTCACCTGGGGCCTGTGAACTCGCTCAAGAAATCTGTTGGACTTCTGCTGCTTTGTACTGGATTGTGCTTTGACCCAGGGACCTTAAAATCACCCGGTTCCAACGCAGAGGGGACTTTGGCGGGCAGCAGTTCCCCTGTCTCAGTTGCTCTGCACCTATAAACAAATACGAGAATCCTTCGGCCCTTCTCTGCTTATCCTGTGGGATCTCAGAATTCCCTGAAGCCTTTTTTCCGTGTGTTTAGCTGTGATTGTCACTTCAGACAGGCCAACTTTGGGTTTCCCTCCAGCGACGCAGGTATTGAACTCCGTTCCTTTGATCAGTGCAGCCCGTTAGGAGCGAGGGTACCCAGCAGGGCTGGATGCAATAGGAGTTGTGCATTTGGAGCTGGATGCAGATTCCTTCGGAATGAAGTGGGAGCAGGGGAGCCTGGTGTGTTATCTGTGTGTTTGTCTTGCACAGAGAGTGTGAGTCTGTGCAGGGGGATGTGTTTTTGTTGGAATCTCTGAGCTCTGATGTGTGAAATTTAAATGTGCTTGTTCGCTCAGGAAACAGGATTGAAGCTCTGTGTTTTTTGAGAGTTATATTAACTTTTTAAGTCCATTATTCAAAATTTGGATAGCACATTAATGAAGAGGGCAAGTCAGCTAGAGCAGTGTTTGGCATTACCTTTTTTTTTTTCCCCCCTTTCTAGAAATCATGGATACATTCATTAAATCTCCCCTTGGGCTATCCCCAGTTTTTCACACAGTGAGATCCTTTACTGTCTGGAATGGAGAAAGCAATCTTAAAATTAAGTTTGTAAAGCACCAAGTCAGGAGTAGGAATTTTTTTTTTAATTTTGTATGAATTAATATGTAAAATAAAAGATTTTCTGGGAGGGGGGACAGGTAGAGCAGGATAATTACTGTAGGAGTTTGTTGGGGAGGGGTAACTGCGCAGGATAGAGTGGGATAACTATGTGGGAAAATTTGCCTGTGGGGTGGGGGAGTTGGAACTGGATGATCTCGATGATCTTTAAGGTCTTTTCCAAGCTGAACCATGCTGTGATTTCATGACCTGCAGGTCCTTTTCCTATTCAGAAGGTCCTTTTCCCATTTAGGGTGGGTGTGCTGGAAAGGGAAATGTGTCCCAGCCACTGCTGGTTTGGGAGCTGCTCCCGAGGCATGGGCAGCTCCTCCCAGTGAGTTTGGTGTTCCAGGGGACATCTGGCTGCCGGCTCCCTCCCCAGGTTTATTCCAAACGAGGAGTAAAGCCTCTTGTTTTAATGCCTTATCCTTTGTTGGGATTTCCTCCAAACACGAGTCGCTGATTTCCCAATTACAGCGGTAAAGCCGTGAGGTTAAACCCCGCAGCAGCTCCTTTTTATTATTAATTTGTTCTGTATTTCCTAATCTTTTGTGGCTGAGATTTACAAATACCTTTTGTAAGGATGTTTTTAATGAGGCCAAGCCATCTGTAGGATCAAATCCTCCAGATCTCACTTGGGAGCCCACAGCAGCAAACTTCCCTTTGGGGAAGGGAGGGTGTTTCGCAGGGCTGGTGGTGGAATTTTTTTAAGGAGAATTCACCTGTTCTTGGGCACAGGGTGAAGAATGAATTACCAATTTTCTCAATATGTTACCACGTGACATGTGCTTCCCCTCTTTTTTTTAATCTCCTTCCCGGCAGTGTTGGAAAATCAGGGAGGAAAATTCTGCTTGGACTGCACCTGAGGGAAATCCCAGTTTAAAGGCAAAGCAGGCAGTAAATATTTGGGGAGATGATCTCAAATCCTGGGTTTTTTTGCAAAGTGCTGTAAAATAAGGTTTGTAAAATGCATGTTTAGGTTTCTTACAAAGGGCTTAGATCATAGGATCACGGAATGGTTTGGGTTGGACATCCAGTGGGGACACCTTCCACTGTCCCAGATTGCTCCAAGCCCCAACCAGCCTGGCCTGGGACACGTCCAGGGAAGTGTTAAACTGTCGTGATACCTCCTGGTTCACATGAGATGAGTTCAAAAGGAAAATTTTAAGTGCTGGGAATAAAAAAAATTGTTCCTGGGCTTGAGAATTGTGGCATCCGGCAGGTGAAGTGTACCTGCCTTCCTCTGTTACTAAAAGATAAAATGGTATAAAAACCCCAAATGGCAGAAAAAATACTAATTTACTTTTTCTACTTTGGGAAATGGGTCAGATTTTAGGAGAACAGGCTCTAATAGGTGCTCCTCTGAACAGAGCCACACTGGTAATTGCAATTTACCCTCCAATATGGGGGGGTTATTTTTCTTTTTGCTCAGGGCAGTCTAAATTGAGGTGATTCCTACCCAGATTTGGACCTTGGGTAGGAGTCAGGGTTTCAGGTGTCCATCAGGTCTGGAATTTCCAACAACTTTTTTTATCTTCCAACACCCACCCAGCACCAGTTGCTGTTGCCTTTAGGTTTTTGAAATAAATCCCCATCCTCAGAGCATCCAAAGAGCAGAAATGCTGCTGGCACCAGAACCAAACTGCATTTACTGAATGCTGATCCTCACACTGGAGGTCCTGGCAGGGCAGAGCAGCAGCTGGAAACATCTGGAGAACGAGCAGCACGTGGATTTTGGGGAAGCCTTCGCAGGTGTGCCTGAGGTTTGGGCTTTTTTGTGCATTAAAATGGCAGCAAATCACCTGCCTCGGGTAAATTTAGCTTTAATTAATCCATCTCTGCAGTGGAATTAAAACCAGAGAGCTCCTGTATGGTGGGACACCAGTGGGATCCCTTAAGGGTGGGGACGTGGCCAAGGTCAGAGGGACAGTAATTCAATCTGGAATTAAGGAGTTAATTACTGCCATTCTTTACATCTTCATACTATATATATATATGTATTTAGTGAATTGGTTTGGGTCTCACTTGCAATAAGAGGTTTTAATCACCAAACTTCTGGTTTGCATTTTAAGTAGCCCCAAGCAGTGAGATTCTGCCTTTCTTCGTTGATCCTGGCTGTAGCATTTCCAGCTTCAGTGGGGNTGAGGTTTGGGCTTTTTTGTGCATTAAAATGGCAGCAAATCACCTGCCTCGGGTAAATTTAGCTTTAATTAATCCATCTCTGCAGTGGAATTAAAACCAGAGAGCTCCTGTATGGTGGGACACCAGTGGGATCCCTTAAGGGTGGGGACGTGGCCAAGGTCAGAGGGACAGTAATTCAATCTGGAATTAAGGAGTTAATTACTGCCATTCTTTACATCTTCATACTATATATATATATGTATTTAGTGAATTGGTTTGGGTCTCACTTGCAATAAGAGGTTTTAATCACCAAACTTCTGGTTTGCATTTTAAGTAGCCCCAAGCAGTGAGATTCTGCCTTTCTTCGTTGATCCTGGCTGTAGCATTTCCAGCTTCAGTGGGGTTTTTTGACCATAATTTCATTTCTTAAGCAGTTCTGTTCTCCAGGAGTTCCCCAAAATGTACATTTTCCTACAGCTTTGAGCAGGGGACCAGCCTCAGTCCTGCTCTCACGAGCTTCACTCCCTCTTTCTACCCTCAAACTTCCACAATTCATCAATTTACCCCTTTGACCAGGGAAAATTTGTCATTTTGACAACTGAATTATAGACAAGAGTTGCCTTTTATGAATATGACCGTTTTGGAATTATTTCCCCCAAGGTACCAAACCTTGATCAAAAAAATCCTTTCTTATTTTAGCTTGAAATTTCCAGTTTTTCCCAAGCTTTCCCCAAGCTTTCCTAATGGGCCTCTCTAAAAATGACTGTGTAAGTCAATTAATTGTAGACATTTGATGATGTTACTGTGCTGTGTGTGGAGCCAGAGGTTATCCAGAGTGCTTGGAAGGACTCAGATCCAACAAAATCCCATCTCCCTGGCAGAAAATTCAAGTTTCATTTATTTCCCTTCAAATGCTCTGCTGTTATTTAATCTTTGTCCTTTACAGGATTTTCTTTTTTCTGGTGTTCTGCCTGTATTTTCTTCAAATTTTGACCTGTTTTTCTCAGTGTTCCTCAATGCAAAATGCTAAATTGTTTTCTGTTTTCTGAGCGTGCTGCTTGATTTCTTTCAGTGGCTTTTAAAAGCATGAACCCAAGACCCATGGGAGAAAAATGAATATGTTGGTCATAAAATCACCTAAAACTAATTTTTAAAAGTTTTTTATGGTATTTGGTGAATGCATTTTCCAGTTTTCTTGAACATGAGCTTCGTTCTGAAGCAAGTCAGAACTCTGCTGGTTTTTAGAGGGGATTTCTGAGCTGTTTGTGGTTTGCTTTGGCAGCTCTGGCTGGATGGATGTGACCTGAGTTTTACGTTCCATGGAAGCACAAAAAGCACATCACCTTCTACCCTAAAAAGAGGGTAAAAAGACACAAAACTGCACAATAGGAGAGATGTAGGAGAATTTTTTCCTCAGGGCAGTTTATGGAGCAGTTAAGTGTTAATAGTTCTGTAGATCCAGAGGATCTGTAACTAAAATTGGAAAATTTCTCAGTGTTTAAAAGCTAAATAATTATAAATACACACTTCGTCTCAGTGTCCTGTGTGTTCACATCCATCTGCCTGGGATATTAAATCAAAAAATACCCTGAACAATTTCAAGCAGAATTTAAGCCTGAGGAAAGGAACTGAGCAAAATAAACTAAATAAAATACAATTATATTGAGTACCTTAGAGGAGACCACTGTGGAGTGTGGTTGTAAACTTTTGTAAGGATGGCGAGGGAGGGTTAAGAGGGATAAAATTCCAGGCAAATGCTGTGCCATGGGAATTACTGGAAGCAGAGAAAGATCAGGATGGAAAGGTGTGGCTGGGCAGGGTTTGTGGATCAGTGGGGAATGGACACAACCTCTTTGCTGTCAGGGAAATCCTGCTCTGGGAGGGACCAAGGGAATCCAGGCCCTTTTCTCCCATCCCCTATTTTCCCTTCGCCTTGACCAGATGCAAAAGTTTGGCCAAAAAATTGTTGAAACGCTCTCAATAAAAAGATCCTATCAGTGGGGTCAGTGTAGATCTTTAAAATGTGGTTTATTGATAAATTCAGTGTCAAATTTAGGCAGTTCACCAGTTTTTCTCTACTAAAGACTTCAGGTTCTTTAGGTAGAGGAATGCAGATATTCTTGTGGACAGCCCATAAAAGAGGTGTGGGGGCTTTTGAAGTGAAGNTGGAGCCCCTTCAGGCCCTGGAAAATACAAATTGATAGAGATCAGGTCCCCCCTCTCCTCCTTCCGAGGGTGTGTGTGCCACTGCAATAAGTTAATTACTTGTGTCCGATTTTCAGTTCAGTGCTTGAATATAAAACCCCTCAGTCCCACAGATCTCTGCTAAAAGGAACAACTGGAATACTGAGAATTTCCTCTTCTACCTGCAATTCCGTCAGCATGACCCACTCTTTCCTGGGGTTTCTATTTGTGTGTGTCAAAATTCCTGTCGTGGCACAGTGCACATTTTTCACCCTAGAAGGGGAATAATTTTATCCTGTATCGAAAGAAATGAGAAAAGCAGTTATTCCTTTCAAACTTCCCATGCCACTTAACGTGGCTCCCCCTTCCAAGGCATTCAGGAGCTCCATTAAGGCACTGGGTTGCTCCTGTGCATGCATTAGGATCAGAGCTGGGGTAATTCGGAACAGATTTGCTGTACCATGGACACATTTATGAAGATTGATAACAACCCGGGCTCGGTGTTAACTTTTATTTTCAAACAGGCTGCAGGAGAAACTGCCTGGTATTGCTTTGAGGCTTTGATTTATGAAAAGGTTGCTGCGTGAAGAAGACACGCCATAAACCAGCTCTGCTGGCAGGAGCATTATAAAATAGGGTTGTGAGGAGAGCAAACAATAACTGACTGTAATTATGTTCATTATTGTCTCTCTGAGCTCCCTGTACATTTTGGGGAGGGGTTTGTGCTTGTTCCCACCTCAGCTTTGAAGTGGACTCACCTTTCCCACGGAGAGGGATGAACATGAGAGAATCCTGCTGCTTTCTAAGGGCAGGACCCCCAAAGAGGCCTTTTCTGTTTGTGCCATGGAATGAAAGAGGTCACTGAAATTATATCTGCTTGCACAAGTGTCCTGTCCCTCCGTCCCCGTGTCCCTGTGTCCTGTCCCTCTGTCCCTTGTCCCTGTGTCCTGTCCCTCCAGGCCTTGTCCCCAGTCCCTCTGCAGCTCTCCTGGAGCCCCTTTAGGCCCTGCAAGGGGCTCTGAGCTCTCCCAGAACCTTCTCCAGGGCCAACAGTCCCAGCTCTCTCAGCCAGGAGGAGGAGGAGGAGGAAAGGTCTGTGGAAGGAAAACGTCGTTTCTCTTACAATTCCCATCTCTGACACATTTTCCCCTAAATTATGACTGTTCTCCTGTGAGGGTTTTTTCAGACTGTTACATTTAAGCCCCTTCAAAACAAACCCCAAAACCCCAGCATGATGGCAAAGATCANCCAAACCACATGTACCCACTGGAAAGGTTTCAAGTCCTGTGTAGGCAAGATCTTGCATTCTCTTTTTTTTTTTTTCCATATTTTTTTAAAGATAAACTTGCCAGATCATTTTTAAGACTCTGCCAGTCTTCTTTATTGTGACCAAAATCCATCCTGAAGGGCTGCCTAAAGAAATAAGCTTCACTTCAGAGTCCTGAGTGGTTCCAGAAATCCACTTCCTGGAGCATCCCTCGTTTCCACCTGCCTTGTGACAGGGCTGGTGGGTCTCTGTGTGGCTCTGAGCTGTGAGTAAATGTCCTGCTTGGATGGGTGCATCATTCTTAGGTCAGGGCTTTTAAGCAGGAATTGGATGTGTTTGGGAGTAACCAAGTGGAGACAGTACAGGTGCTGGCAGTGCTAGCAGTAATTTGTTCTTTGCAGAAAATCTATAAGACAGCTGGTACAGTTTCTGAGCCTTGCCACAAACGACAGGATCTATGGCCAAGTGGAAAACCTAAATAGTGTTTTAAGGAGCATTCCCATGTGAAAGGGCAGAGCTCTGACTGTCCTCTGGCAAAGAGAAGGCCAAAGAAAGGCTGTGTAGAGGATGCTACCACTGTCCTGTACACAGCTGATCCTCCTGCGTGACCTCTACAACTCTGCTTTTGCTGTGCAGGTCTTCATGAAGTGCCTGATTCGGGGTAAAGTTAATTTATCTTTAATTTAAGCATGGAGATGGTTGCTTCTCTCTGGTTTCTGAGCACGACCCTGCACGGGGCAGGAATTCTTTTGATTGCTCAGTACCTGGGAAATGTGATGTTCAGGCAGAAAAAGTCTTTGCTGCTCCTTGGATCCTTCTGCTGCAGGTGTGGGAAGGTCAAATTCCACCTCTTGCTCTGGTCTGCACTGGAAATAAATTGTTTTCAGAGAGTCCCAGACTGGTTTGGGTGGGAAGGGACCTTAAAGCCCATCCAGTGCCACCCCTGCCATGGGCAGGGACACCTTACACAGTCNACACATTTATGAAGATTGATAACAGCCCGGGCTCGGTGTTAACTTTTATTTTCAAACAGGCTGCAGGAGAAACTGCCTGGTATTGCTTTGAGGCTTTGATTTATGAAAAGGTTGCTGCGTGAAGAAGACACGCCATAAACCAGCTCTGCTGGCAGGAGCATTATAAAATAGGGTTGTGAGGAGAGCAAACAATAACTGACTGTAATTATGTTCATTATTGTCTCTCTGAGCTCCCTGTACATTTTGGGGAGGGGTTTGTGCTTGTTCCCACCTCAGCTTTGAAGTGGACTCACCTTTCCCACGGAGAGGGATGAACATGAGAGAATCCTGCTGCTTTCTAAGGGCAGGACCCCCAAAGAGGCCTTTTCTGTTTGTGCCATGGAATGAAAGAGGTCACTGAAATTATATCTGCTTGCACAAGTGTCCTGTCCCTCTGTCCCGTGTCCCTGTGTCCTGTCCCTCTGTCCCTTGTCCCTGTGTCCTGTCCCTCCAGGCCTTGTCCCCAGTCCCTCTGCAGCTCTCCTGGAGCCCCTTTAGGCCCTGCAAGGGGCTCTGAGCTCTCCCAGAACCTTCTCCAGGGCCAACAGTCCCAGCTCTCTCAGCCAGGAGGAGGAGGAGGAGGAAAGGTCTGTGGAAGGAAAATGTCGTTTCTCTTACAATTCCCATCTCTGACACATTTTCCCCTAAATTATGACTGTTCTCCTGTGAGGGTTTTTTCAGACTGTTACATTTAAGCCCCTTCAAAACAAACCCCAAAACCCCAGCATGATGGCAAAGATCACCATTTTCATCTGTAGATGGCAAGAACTATTTTCCTTCTCAGCCTGGCGCCATCCTTTGTAACAAGATGAGCCTCAGCAGCAGCAAATTGAATTCTTCAGTCAGCAGCAATTAGCAGAAAACTTGAGTGAGAACCAATTGAAATCGAGGGGCACGACCTGACTGGGGAAAATGCGAGTGGTTAATCTAAAGTTTGTCGAACTTGAGCTGCTTTAACTTAAAAAGATCCCTCTCCCAAACTACCTGAAGGCCTTGGCAAAAAGGAATAGGAGCTTGAAAATCATCTGTACTAAGGTTATAAAACACAACAATGACTTTCTTGGAGCAGAGTGAGGTTCTGTTAAGTAAGCCAGAATCTAATTAGTGCTGCCAGCACACAGAGGGGGTGAGGAGAGACCTTTGGAAGGTCTTTGTGAGCTGGCACTGAGGTTTCCATCAGTACCCTCTGCCTTCTGCTGCAAACTGCTCCCCTGGTGCCCTCGCAGAGTCTGGGAATGGTTTGGGTTGGAAGAGACATTCCAGACCATCCAATCCCAGCCCTGCCACGGGCAGGGACACCTCCCACTGTCCCAGGCTGCTCCAAGCCCCTTGGCCACTTCCAGGCATCCAGGGCAGCCACAGCTTCTCTGGGAATTCCAGCCCAGCCAGGAATTCCTTCCCAATCTCCCATCCAGCCCTGCCCTCTGGCAGTGGGAAGCCATTCCCTGGGTCCTGTCCCTCCAGGCCTTGTCCCCAGTCCCTCTGCAGCTCTCCTGGAGCCCCTTCAGGCCCTGGCAGGGGCTCTGAGCTCTCCCTGTAGCCTTCTCTTCTCCAGGTTGGGAATTCCCAGTTCTCCCAGCCTGGCTCCAGAGGGGCTCCAGCCCTGGAGCATCTTTGTTGTCGTGTCTTACAACAGCCTGAGGCAAACACCCACCAGTAAATAGGCAGGGCAAAATTATTACTTGAAAAGCAATTCTAAAATAGTGACAGTACTGGACAAATGAGAATGTTGTCATGTACAGCTCATCCCTCCAGCTCCAGTTCCTGACCTGGTCCCAGTGAGAGGAGCACTTTCTCTCCTCGGGTGCCAGAAAGGATGTTGAGGGCGTTCTGTTGGAATGTTTGCGTAGCACACTGCACAGGCACGTTAAGGCTAAGATAAATTAGAGCAAGGTCCAGTAGCTGCTCGTTATCAGCATGTTCTCAGTGGGGTTATTGCTCTTTGTTGGAGTTGGTGACATTTCATTGTTGTTGCAGCCCAGCCGAATCTGTTTATGAAAAGAGTGGCTCGGCCTCATCCCAGTCCCAGGCTTGTGGAGTCACACGTGGCCTTTGCCGCTTAGCAGAGTGAATCCAAGCCTGTTTTCTTAAATAACTTCATGCCCAAATGAAAAATTGGCATTTATTCTGCTATCTCTTGAGATTACAACCTTCAGTTCCCTCGAGTAATCGTCACCCACGGGAGCGGCGAGGCTTGAAGTGTTTAACTGGTGATTGCTTTTTCTGGACGCTGCTTCTGCCCATAATATCTTTTGTTTTTGTGGTCAGTTAACAGGGTTTGGGGAGCCTTTTATAGCTGAAGAGAATAGCTAAATATATATTGCTCTGGAGAGTAATATTTGGATAATAATGTGCCACGAGTTAGTGTCTTGTGGTGCTTTGTGTTGAGTGCTGTAGTTGACCTTTGCTGGGGAGGAGAAAAGTGTCTGCTTGTTAGACAGAACATATTATTTAGCACCTGTATAAAGGCAAAACCGGTTGGTTTGGGGTTGTTTTTTTTTTAGTGTGAGGCTCAGTGAAGGTTTTATCACCACGACTTGGGGATGACGGTGTGATGTTAGGCCTTTACAAAGCCTGCAGTGAGTTGCAGCTCTTGGGAAATGAGTGGCAGTAATAAATCCAGAACGTGCTTGGCTGTCCTGGATTTGGGTTATGCTGCTCATTTGGGTCTGTCTGTAGTTTCTGTGTGTGTCTGGGTGCTTTACAGAGATGTGATGTTACTGTGGAAGATGTAAGGCAGGGACAGGGATAACATGAAAATGGATCATTTAAGTGGATGAAATTATATATTTTTGCCACCTTCGTATAGAATCAGGTTTCAGACTGTTGCAGAATTATTTTTTCCTTTAAAAATTAGAAGTGCTGAGATTTAATGGTAATCGTAGTTAATATATCCAAGTAGTGCTGAACTGGCATCAGCCACTTCTATCATAGAGATATCAACAAAGCATCAGGTCAATCTCCCAGAGACTGGATCTGCCTTTCCAGGAGCTGTAGCTGGAGCTGGGGAGAGCCTTGATTCCTTTGCTTCCCTAAACCTTCATAAACCACCTCCCAATTCCTTATTAGGAGTAAATAGTAAGGAATTCTAGCACATGGTGTTGTTTGCAGTGATGATCCTTGACTTGTGTTCTCCTGAACAGCCAAGTGGAATCTTGCCAATCTTCATTAAATAATTTCTTTTTTGGATGGAGTAAGGCTGAGCTCAAGTGATACCACATGCAAGCTCTAAAAATAATTGGTGATCTGGGTTTACATGACAAGGTTTGGAAGGCAAATGTTGGTTTGCTGATCACGTAATCGTGGAATTGGAGGGCTTGGCTCCATCCACACTGAGCTGATCGGACTGTGGAGCTGGGAAGAGTTTGGATTTTGTCTGAACAGTGCTTGGACAGGCTTGGCTGTATCCGGGATCATTCTTTGTCTCTGAACTTGTCAAAATTAGGAGCTGGGTTTGATCTGTGCAAGGCCAAGAAGTATTTCTATAGATATTTCTATATATAGCATAGAGGTACTACAAAATATTCCTCAGAGAGAAAACTGCTCCTCCTTGAGTTCCTTCTAATTAAAGCCTGCAGTTGCTATATTATCTTTCCTACTCTTTAGCAGCATCCATGCCCCTGTTAGAAGGAATTTGTATCATTGCCATCCACGTGATTTTTTATTTTAGTATCCTGCTATTCACTAAAAACTGTCCCTTAAGCTAAAAAGAAATGTGCATCCTAAATTTGGGTGACTCCAACGCGCTGCTCCCTCTGCAGCTGCAGGAGCCAGCTGTGGGAGAGGAACATTTGTGTGTTAATGGTGCTGTGCTTTGTATTTTAAGGGAGTTTTTCTTCCTTTTTTTGGAGGGGAGGGGAATTTTATAAACAAATAGTGCTTTGGGAGCGATGTCTTCGGTTTTAACTTTTATATTTTTCAAATCCTGCACTTCCTGGCGCGCAACTCTGAAGTTTGGTGTGGCCTGTTAACTTCTGTTCTCTCATGCTCCTCAGACATAACAAACCTCTCTAGGTTCGCTCTTCAAGGGCACCAGGCCCCAAAATGTGTAAACTAAAAGCCTCTG
>VYZQ01023403.1:0-12230 GCA_013400655.1 Mystacornis crossleyi | reverse complement strand
TTGGGTTATGCTGCTCATTTGGGTCTGTCTGTAGTTTCTGTGTGTGTCTGGGTGCTTTACAGAGATGTGATGTTACTGTGGAAGATGTAAGGCAGGGACAGGGATAACATTAAAATGGATCATTTAAGTGGATGAAATGATATATTTTTGCCACCTTCATATAGAAGCAGGTTTCAAACTGTTGCAGAATTATTTTTTCCTTTAAAAATTAGAAGTGCTGAGATTTAATGGTAATCGTAGTTAATATATCCAAGTAGTGCTGAACTGGCATCAGCCACTTCTATCATAGAGATATCAGCAAAGCATGAATTCAATCTCCCAGAGACTGGATCTGCCTTTCCAGGAGCTGGAGCTGGAGCTGGGGAGAGCCTTGATTCCTTTGCTTCCCTAAACCTTCATAAACCACCTCCCAATTCCTTATTAGGAGTAAATAGTAAGGAATTCTAGCACATGGTGTTGTTTGCAGTGATGATCCTTGACTTGTGTTCTCCTGAACAGCCAAGTGGAATCTTGCCAATCTTCATTAAATAATTTCTTTTTTGGNTCAATCTCCCAGAGACTGGATCTGCCTTTCCAGGAGCTGGAGCTGGAGCTGGGGAGAGCCTTGATTCCTTTGCTTCCCTAAACCTTCATAAACCACCTCCCAATTCCTTATTAGGAGTAAATAGTAAGGAATTCTAGCACATGGTGTTGTTTGCAGTGATGATCCTTGACTTGTGTTCTCCTGAACAGCCAAGTGGAATCTTGCCAATCTTCATTAAATAATTTCTTTTTTGGATGGAGTAAGGCTGAGCTCAAGTGATACCACATGCAAGCTCTAAAAATAATTGGTGATCTGGGTTTACATGACAAGGTTTGGAAGGCAAATGTTGGTTTGCTGATCACGTAATCGTGGAATTGGAGGGCTTGGCTCCATCCACACTGAGCTGATCGGACTGTGGAGCTGGGAAGAGTTTGGATTTTGTCTGAACAGTGCTTGGACAGGCTTGGCTGTATCCGGGATCATTCTTTGTCTCTGAACTTGTCAAAATTAGGAGCTGGGTTTGATCTGTGCAAGGCCAAGAAGTATTTCTATAGATATTTCTATATATAGCATAGAGGTACTACAAAATATTCCTCAGAGAGAAAACTGCTCCTCCTTGAGTTCCTTCTAATTAAAGCCTGCAGTTGCTATATTATCTTTCCTACTCTTTAGCAGCATCCATGCCCCTGTTAGAAGGAATTTGTATCATTGCCATCCACGTGATTTTTTATTTTAGTATCCTGCTATTCACTAAAAACTGTCCCTTAAGCTAAAAAGAAATGTGCATCCTAAATTTGGGTGACTCCAACGCGCTGCTCCCTCTGCAGCTGCAGGAGCCAGCTGTGGGAGAGGAACATTTGTGTGTTAATGGTGCTGTGCTTTGTATTTTAAGGGAGTTTTTCTTCCTTTTTTTGGAGGGGAGGGGAATTTTATAAACAAATAGTGCTTTGGGAGCGATGTCTTCGGTTTTAACTTTTATATTTTTCAAATCCTGCACTTCCTGGCGCGCAACTCTGAAGTTTGGTGTGGCCTGTTAACTTCTGTTCTCTCATGCTCCTCAGACATAACAAACCTCTCTAGGTTCGCTCTTCAAGGGCACCAGGCCCCAAAATGTGTAAACTAAAAGCCTCTGAAGAGGAGGGGCAAACCTGGGGTAGTTACATCGTTAACTGAAGTTATAATTGGAGAATTAACCCTGATATGCAAATGGACCAAACTTACAAAAGTGTGAAGAACTCGTGACCTGGGGTCCATTTTGGGTGTCACCTTTGGCCTGCCCAGGGTGTGTCTTTGAAGGCCCTTCAAATAAATCCCGACCTTTATTCTCTTATTTTTGTCTAGCCTCTGTTTTTAGGTGGCCACCTCAAGGCATCAAGAGAATGCAAGTCGGCTCATATCAATTAAAATAAAAGTATTCAAGCTCAGTTTGTCTGTCAGGGTTGATGGGAATCCCGCCTTTCATTTGATAGCTTGCTCCTCGAGATATTTGGAGTATATTTGGCCACAGCAGGTCAGATCAGAGTCCCCTGAGCTTGCTGGGCAACAGCTGCGAGTGGGTTTTTAGGGAAGGCTCTTAAAATGAGGGAAATATGCCGTGGTGCCATTTTGCCTTCAAACAAGTGGTGGCGTGGGGCTTTCCTGAGCCAAATCTTGCTTGTAATCTCCTGCTGGGCATCTCACACCTCACTGTGTAATTATTTTTGAACCCAAATATGCTTTTGATGACCCCAGTATCCTCTGACAGTGAGTCCCAGCTTTTCATTAGCTGTTCTTTGGGAAAGGTTTGGACTATTTTTCCATGGTAAAGCCAATGCTAGAAAACCTCTCTGGCTGCCTCTCTNGTCCTGTCCCTCCAGGCCTTGTCCCAAGTCCCTCTCCAGCATCTTGAAGTTCTGTTCATTACTTGCTTTGCCAGATTTAAGATCATTTCTCTCTGTTTAACTCAGAGAAGCACTTCCCCCTTTCTCTTTCTTACAACACAGGGAAATTGTTTCCACTTTGCTTTTCCCAGAGGCTGCTCCGACACCCAGCCAGCATTCCAGGTGTTTTAGCAGGTGGGAAACACTCTCTGGGTTAAAAACCCAGCGCTCTGGAAAGGTCAGTAGGACCTTCTGCCTGTCATCCCTGTAAAACCAGGATTTTGCCAACACACTGAACTGGACCTGGTGCTCCCCAGACATCACTGGATGTCTCTCTCCGTGCAGTGAGTGTGTGTGAATGTGCTGGAATGTCTTCCCTCCTCTTCTCGTCACCGTCCCTCATTTCCAAAGGTCGGAATGTTTGGAATGGATCTTTATTTGCTTTTGCGAAGGCTGGGTGAGAGATGAAATAAATAAATGAGAGGATGACAAACATTTGCCTGTGTTTTTGGGGGTGCTGGGATTTTTGGAGAGAGGATCTGAAAATAACCTGAGGAATATTAACACCGGACTTGATCATTAGCAGCACAAAAGGTGGCCTAAGTTGTGCTCCAGCGTCTACATAAATCATTTATTTAGCATTACTCTGTAGATTTTACATTCTCAGTTGCAGAGCAGAAACCACCGTGGTTCTCTTCCAGCATTTCAGCAGAGATTCGTTAGGAAAAGTTCTTTCTTTTACACCTTTTGGAGAAGTCACACTCCGCGTTCGCGTGTAAATAAAAGCAAGAACCGACTCTGCAGTACTTGATCTTTTGCTGGCAGCACTTCCCACACAGTGATTGTGAGGGCTCTGTGTGGGCACAGCTTGATTGGGGCCCAGCATTTGTAGATATTCAGCAATCAGATCTGTGTTATTCCTTCCAAATCGTTCGGGCAAGAGCGGAACCATTTGGTTTGTGCCTCACACGTTTCGTAACGCGCCTTCGAGTCATCACCTGCTTCATGTGCGAAGACAGTCTTTAAAAATAGTTTAATATAAAGAGTAAATTAATGTAAAAACTAAAAATAATGGTGCAGCAATGAGGACCTTCATTACCATATGCCCTTTTGTCTTTTTTTTTCCCTGGGTTCTGTTTTACGACCATTTTCTGTGCTGCGAACCCGTCCTGTGGATTCGCTCGGCAGTGATGCTGCTGGAAGAGGCTCTTTTTGGGTGAGGTAATGTTAGAAAAAGAAGATCTCTCTCACCAGCGCCTTTTTGGGTGGTGATGCAGAGCACAGGTGCCTTGCTGCTGTTCCAGAGGTGTCAGTCACACCTCAGCTTTGAGCTGCCCTTCCCTCAGGGTCTCCTGAGCTGGGCTCACGTTTTTCTTGCTGCCTCCATGTGCAGAGTGCTTCCAACGTGGCCTTTCCTGTCCGTCTGCTCAGCTAAATCCATCTCTGCTCAGGCTGCCAGTGTTTATTTTACATTTTTTCCTCCTGGCCAAAGGAAATGGAATCTTGCCCTGGCTGTGTCTGGTGAAAGCAGCGCTGCAGGTTCTTCCCTACCCCAAATTCACATCATCCCCTTCCATCCTGCCACTGGCTTCCTCATCTGTTACCCCAGGAGAATCACACATCTCCATTTTCCAAGCCCTCTGTGTCCCTTTTCTGCTTCTCTGCTATTTCCAATTCCCCACCGGCCTTCCCTCTGAAGCATTTGTGACTCCACCTTCTATCCTCACTCATTCCCTTTTCCAAAGTGTCCCAAAAGCTGTGGCTGCCCCTGGATCCCTGGCAGTGCCCAAGGCCAGGCTGGACGGGGCTTGGAGCACCCTGGGACAGTGGGAGGTGTCCCTGCCCATGGCAGGGGTGGCACTGGATGGGCTTTAAGGTCCCTTCCAACCCAAACCATTCCATGAAACACATTTTGCTCTTTCTCAGTGGGAATTCCTTCTGGACACAGACAATGTTAATTGATTGAATTCCCACAGACCCTTCTGAAAACCCTCTTGGCCGTTCATAAAGCACTTGGAAACAATTAAGCTGCTACACACTTCATGGGCTGCTCACCTCTTGGGTGTGGATTGCCTCAGTTTCCTTTTGTTTCACCATCTGTTTGCATCAGTTTGTTCTTCCTTATCTTTGTGTGTGTTATGAGAACACTGAGAAAAGAAACATCCTCCTTTTTTTTTGTTATTTATTTGTCATTCTGCCGAGTCTGGTCACAGCGTGGCTCCTCTCCTCCATCAGTAGGGCTAAATAAAAACGGGTCAGAACATCCTCTCCAACACCCTCCTGTGCTGGTGCTTTTGGGCTCAGTGGGATCACGTTCATTTGTAGGGTTTTGTTCTCGAGTTAAGACTTCCCTGGACCTCCCCAGCGTGGCCCCGTGCTGGGAACCATCCCCAGTTTGTGGTTTGGATGTGCTGAGCTCCGCTTTGGAGGAGGCACGGCAAGATTTGACCTTAAAGAGCTGCAGGTTGGGCACAGAGGATCAGTCTGGTCTGTTTTATTTAGTACTTCAGAAGTAGCCAAGGGTTACACAAATAAAATCAGCTGCCTTTGATAGGTGTCAGCACTTTAATGAGGAATTAAATGAAGCCCTGGGTACTCCTGCCCATCTCATGGCACTATTTTTATCTCTCGCTCTGCTTTTTTGTTGCTGTTTTTTCCCCCCATATTTTATGCCAATTGCCTGAAGTCCTGATCTGGGGGGGGATTATGCCAGATACCTGCACAGCTGGAAACTCATCAGCCATTCGGATTCCTTCAGTGAGACTGTCAGTTTTAGCATGAAACTCGCAAAGCTCACCGTGGCGATTTCAGATTTCCTCTTTAGTAGACATTTTGTTTGAATGCCATGAAGGAGCTCAAGCTCTCGCCGAGCCCCCAGGAGTACAATAAGCTATGCTCTTTGAGAGAGCCCAGATGAGTACAAAGTTCCCTTCATTAAATTTTCTTTTCATGCTTTAGCAGAGAGTGTTTCCTTTTAAGGCTCTCTCGTTTCCTTTTGTGTTGTCATCCTATTACCTTTATGAGGTTGTGATGCATCAGCTCGATGGAAAAGGTGGGTGCACGTCTCCCTCAGAGGTTTATTCCAGCACAGAAGGATTATTCTATCATAGGAGGTGCTTCAGGAGCAGCTGGAGAAGGGCAAACAGATCAAGGAACTGCAAACTTGATAAAAACACCTCGTTCCTCACGTGCCATGTGGCTGCTGCTCATATTGACTTGTGCTGAGAAAAGGATTTGGAGATTTTGGGTGTGTTGGTTCTGTGAAGGAGTTCTGGAGTTGCACTGAGTGGAGACGGAGATCTGTCAGCATTCCCTGGCATTCCTGCTGCACTCCTACACTTTGTGTTTTTCCTTCAGTTTAGTTGTGAAATCCCATAGAAATGAAATAAATAAATACGGTGTTGGACACAATCTTGTTTATTTTACAGGGGCAGATAGTGATAGGACAAGGGGCAAGGGATTTAAATGAAAAGAGAGGGATTTAGATGGGAGATGCATCCTCCTTTCTGGCTGTGAGGGTGGTGAGACCCTGGGCTGGAATTCCCAGAGAAGCTGTGGCTGCCCCTGGATCCCTGGCAGTGTCCAAGGCCAGGTTGGACGGGGCTTGGAGCAGCCTGGGATAGTGGGAGGTGTCCCTGCCCATGGCAGGGGTGGCACTGGATGAGCTTTAGGATCTCTTCCAACCCAAACCATTCCATGATTCTCTGGTGACACTTTTCCCACCACATGTCCGAAAATACAGATCTCTCCTGGGACATGGGATAGTTCAGGAAAGGGACCTCCTGCACTAAGGATCTCCTGGTCCTGCCTGGGACCAGACCAGGTTGCTTTATCCATTCAGGGATTGAAAACACCTCCACATTTTCCCGATAGATTCCATGTAATTGCTGGGTTTGCACTATTTACCTTTTCTTACAAGCTTTTCCCTCAGTCAAACCCCACAGACCTTTAAATGCTTCTGTAAAATGACCTTTTCATAGAACCACAGAATGATTTGGGTTGGACAGGACTTTAAAATTCATCCAGTGCCACTCCTGCCATGGGCAGGGACACCTCCCACTGTCCCAGGCTGCTCCAAGCCCCAATGTCCAGCCTGGCCTTGGACACTGCCAGGGATCCAGGGGCAGCCACAGCTGCTCTGGGAATTCCATTCCAGCCCCTCCCCACCCTCCCAGCCAGGAATTCCTTCCCAGTATCCCATCTAGGTATTAACTGATGGAATCATAGCAGCTTCAGGAGGTTCTGTGTTAGGGAGATATTTCATTCCCCTTTGGAGGAGTTTCCTTGCTGTCGTTTCTGACCATCCATCTGAGAGTTCTGGGATCCATCACCGACAGAAATCAATGGGAAACCCTTTGGAGGGGTTCCCATAATGCACGATGGAATCTCCTTCCCTCAGCAGGAGGCCCTGCAGCCTGTGGTTTGCGGCCCTCTAATGCCAGGCAGTAATTTCATTTCGTGCTTTCCCAAAAGTGCCAGCAGAGCATTAGGGGAGAGGAGCAAGCAGAGCTGATCAATACAGAGACAGGGTTCACCTTCAGATTAATCCGAGAAAATGGACTTGGTCGACTTGAAGGAAGTGGCCTTGTTCTCACTGACCTGCAGTTCTGGAAGGACAGGGCTGGGAGCAGGTTTTCAATAATCCCCCCCAAAAAGTCAGTATGAAGACAGGTCACTGAGGGGCAGGAGACGATGTGTCCTGCAGGGCTCCCATATGGTTGGCAATGTGTGCAATCCTTTGAAGCACTGAAAGAAGGGATAGTACCTGGATTTCGGTCACTGATGGCGTGGCTCTGGGAAAAAAAAAGCAATCAAAAAGCTCTTTATCTTGGGTTAAAGAGTTCAGTTCCCCCACTGAAATGGCTTTAGAAACATGGACAGAATTCATGCAGCGAGGGTAGAGCAGCCCATTCCGTTCTCTCTTCACCTGTATGTATGAAGTCACTCTGAAATCCCTCGTGAATAAAGGCACAGCAAGGTTTACTCTGGGTATTTTTAGTTAGTTCATGCTCTCTTGTATTGGTTTATCACTTCACACCAGGGGTTTTGGGCATTTTAAACGAGCTCTGGTTTAGCTGGGCCTAAATCATCACTCCTGGGAGACATCTACAGAGAACACCCCTGGTGTTTCTGTGGTTCCCTGTCCAATCCAGACCTTGCCATCCTCACTCCACATGCAGCCGTTTGTGGTTGCACATTTGGATGCCTCACACGCCTTTGAAGCACGTGCTGATCTCAGCAGAGGGGGGATTAAGGGAAAATCCTCCTCCGTGAGAGTCTGCAGAAGTTTGAACTTGGAGATCATAAAGTGTGGAAGCACCTGGGAGTGCGTTTAAGTTCTGGTTTAGATTTCACAGATGCAGCGTAATGAGTGAAAAGAGAGAGAGATGTTTTATATGGGTACACAGTGTAAAATCAAGGTGACTCAACATTCCCTTTTTTTAGTACAACGTCTTCAGTGATTGTCAAGAACTCAGTTCCCTGGAGGAGCTGTTTGTGCTTCGTGTTTCATTTCCTTGCTGCAGGAAAATAGATCTGCCTTGGCCAATCAGCAGGAAGAGAGTCAGAATCCAGAGTGGGTTGGGTTGGGTTGGGAGGGACCTTAAAGATCACCCAGTTCCAACCCCATTTCCGTGAGCAGGGACAGCTGCCACTATCCCAGAGTGCTCCAAGCCCCGTCCAACCTGGCCTTGGACACTTCCAGAGATGGGGCAGCCCTGGCCAATCAGTGCCAGGACCTCATCACCCTCACAGAGAAGAATTTCTTCCTCTGGAGGTGCTCAAGGCTGGGTTGGACAGGGCTTGGAGCAGCCTGGGATAGTGGAAGGTGTCCCTGCCCAGTGGAGGGGGTGGAACAGGATTGTCTTTATGGCCCCTTCCAACCCAAACCGATTCAATCGTAATAATAATAAAATCCAAAAAGATTTTTGTCTTTCCTGAGGTGTTCTTAGAAGGAAACCCTGAAGCTGTTCTCTGTTCCCACAGGAGATACGAGTCCCACCCGATCTGTGGGGAGCTGCAGGATAAAATCCTCCAGTGCTACCGGCAACACGCCCAGGAGACCCTGAGCTGCTCTGCCCTGGCCAGCCAGTACCTGCACTGTGTCAATCATGCCAAACAGGTGAGCTGGGCTTATTCCTGCTGAGTAATGGTGGAATGATGAGGAGAGGAAGCTGATCTGATTATCCAGTTAGTCTTTCTTCCATGCCTAAGCATTTCCCAGTACGTGCATTCCCAGTGCTCTGTGGAGACCACTTGGAGTTGATTTAAATGCTCAGGTTTCCATCGCCTCCCCTGGGAAGCTGTTGTTTAATGTGGAGCTCTTGCTGTTGGCAGATGTTTCCTGTTATCAGCAGTTTTAGCAGTAAAACAAGGGGATTAAACTACCTGGGACTCTTTGCCATAAATATGAGAAATTCATGGATGCCTCCAGCTAGATTGTTCACTGGAATTCCTGATTTCTTCTGTCTTGTGTTATCCAAGGGTCTAAAACTGCTCTTGGCCTCCTCTCTTGCAGTTTTTTAGGGTGTGGGTGTCACTGTGGATTGAAATCTTCACGCTTTACAAGTGCAGCATGAAGGAAAATGACAGTAATATGTAAATCATTAAATTAAAAGAAGCTACAACTTCTCAGCTTTACTCTTTTTCGTCAGCTTGCGTCCTTCAAATACGGAAATTCGTATATTGACCTCAGTTGTGTTCTTAAATCAGGAAATGTGCTCACAGCCGTCGTGCGGGATGTGTAAAAAAAAAGTGCTTAAATCAGTCTGTTGATCTTCATTTCTGCCCAAATCTCTGAGTTAATATTTGAGCACGTGAGGACACCCATCTTTGTGTGGTAGCGGGGACCTGGCGAGCCCGTCTGGTGTTTGATCATGGTAATCACTTCCCCCGGGCTTAGCTCTGCCTGGGCAGAAAATCCGGGAGACTTTGGCTCTGATCCTTCTCCGCCACCTTTCGCTTTACAATGCTGCAGCCTGGAGCTGGTGTTCCCAAAGATCTGCTGGAATTAACGCTGCCCGCGGGGCTGGGGGAGCCTGGGAGGAGGCGGTGCCGGTGTGGCAGCGCTGAAGTTGTTCCTCAGCCACTGAAAGCACCGAAATCACCTCCTTTAATACATCTTTTATTGATACTTGTTGTCCCATCCCTGGCAGAGTCCAAGGCCAGGCTGGGTGAGGCTTGGAGCAGCCTGGGACAGTGGGAGGTGTCCCTGCCCATGGCAGGGCTGGCACTGGATGGGCTTTAAGGTTCCTTCGACCCAAACCCTTCTGTGATTCCATGAAATCTCCTCCTGCCCGTTTTGGAATGCACCGATCTCCTTGTTTAGGAAAAATCCAGTGAGTAATATTAAAATCACAGAATCAGTGAAGTTGGGGAAGATCCTTAAGACCATCCAGTGCAGCTGTTGGCAGCACTGCCAAGGCCAGCACTGACCTGTGTCCCTGAGTGCCACATCCACACTTTGAAATCCCTCAGGAATGGGGGCTCCACCCCTGCCCTGGCTGGACAAGCCTTTGAGTGAAGAAATTTTCCACAATACCCAACCTGAACCTCCCCTGGGGCAACTTGAGGCCGTTTCCTCTTGTCCTGTCACTTGTTACCCTATTTGGGTTTGTCCTGTAGTGGATTTCCCCGTGGCCCTGCAGCATCTGCAACAGTAATTTACTGTATTTATAATTTTGTATTATTTTTTAAAGTAACCAGAAAAAAATGGATTAATTACTTAGACATGTTTAAGCTCTATCTGGAGTTTGTATCTGATAGGAATTTCTTCAGAAGACTCTGATGAGGATGAATTAATTCATGTTCAGAAGGTGCAGGAAAAGGAAATTGCATAAATATGAGCATTAGGTTTTTGAACCCTTTTAGACACCCTTTTTTTTTTCTTGAAGATCTTCATCCAAGCCTGTCAAGTAGTTAAAAGTGTTTCCTAAATGTTTCTTATTCTGTTTCACACATGCTTCAAGATGAGAATTCAGAAAGGTTTCTCTTATCATAACAGAGAAGGAGAAGCCTTTTATGATGGAAATATTTGCAAGCAGGAGCAATTGTTTTTCCTAATGAACACCAGCCCATCCTCCACGTGCTGCAGCTGTAATTGTAATTATTTTTACTCACTGTTTGCCCACAAGTCCAGACAGTCACTTTGAAATAATTCCTAAATGCTGCTATAAAATAACTTCAAAATTACCTTCTCTGTGCGCCTGGCTGGGAGCCGGAGGAGGGGGATAAATGGCAGATTCAGAAATGAAAAAGTTAACTGACACTGGCTACAAGAAACAAAGGAAGAAGAAAATTTGCTAGAGGGAATAGAGCAAGATATTGAAAACCAAATAAGTGAACTAATCCGATTTCCTGGCGGTGAGTCCGGGCACTTGTGCTCGGGCTGAGCACACTCTGTGCTTTTCATAAATTGAATTTATTGACTCCTCTTTCTTTCCTATCTTGCTTATAATTATCTCCCCCTCTCTTCTGTGTGCTCCTTATTTCTCATCCTGTCTGTAATCTCATGTCTCTATCTGTCCTTTTCTCCCCTCCTTAGAAAAGCCCAGAGAGTTGTTAATTCCGAGGGGTTTGACACGTTCTTGTATCTTCCCTTGAAATCTCTTCCCAAAGTCGAGAGAAGCTGGGGAGATAAATTAAACTCTCTTATTAATGTTTGCATTTTATTATAATGATAATACCAGTAATGGAGAAGAAAACTTACCCTAATGGAGCCATTAAGGGGAAGATACTGGGATTGTGTGTGGCTTTTATTTGTGCTGCCACTGCTGCAGTAACTCCAGCCGGACCATCCATGGCTTTTTAATCCTTTATCCTGGTTTTCCAGCCATAGATACGGATAATGACTGGTAAAATACACATTTTGGGCTTTTTTTTCAATTTTTCTCCCCACCCTGGGCTACAAGAAGTTCTAATTCTGACATAAAAACCCAACTATTCCATGCTTTAACAAATCTGTGCAATAATTTCCTGTGAAACCATTGAATTCCAGAAGGATCCAGGGCTCTGCAGCCAGGTGAGGATTAAGAGTACTTCAAATAACAATACTAGCAGCTGCTGGTGCCTGGCAGCCTGGCCACAAAATGTTGTCCTTCAGCCTTGTAACCACTGTTTTAATTTGTTTGATCAAGTGGTCCTTAATTAGGCATCCTAATTAGAATAAAAACAGGATTTTACCCTCGTCCTCCAGTATTTTTCCTTGGTACCAATTTCCAGTCTAAGAGAAAAATCTGTGGAATTTGTGTATCTGGAAACACTGAGCTGAAATGCAACAAAAACTTCTCGTCGTTTAACACTGCCCTCGTTGAAGGAAGTTTGTTACGGACCAGGTTCCCTCCATGGCGTTATGAAAAAAATAAAAAAGGAAAATATTTTGAATGCATTAATTTAAAATGGCAAGAAAAAACGCTAAAAAAACCCCCAAAATGTAGGTGAAGCCCAAAGCAAGGCCTGGAACATCCCCATTTGCCTGAAGGTGAAATTTTGTGGACAGAAATGCGCACGTGATAAACAAATATCTGCAATTTCTTTCCTTAGGACACTAAACAAAAGTTGCCTGTTTTTTCTCAGATCCCTTGGGAATTTCCTCCCTTAATTTGTGCAGTGTTAAACTGACTTAAAGTTAATATTCAGCCCAGAGGTGGCTTGGAGTGAGTCTGTAATTCCTCTGCAAAAAGGGATTTTCCAGGTAGAGGAGCCTTCCTGAGCTTTACAGAAATCTCCACGGGGGTGCCGTGGATCTGAGACGGGATGTTTTGGTGACGGATGAAACTTTCCCAGATTTTTGTTTGCAAGTGCACCCAAGGAGCATAAAACTGACTCCTTTTATTCCATCAGCCTCTTCT
>VYZQ01023401.1:28252-39623 GCA_013400655.1 Mystacornis crossleyi | reverse complement strand
CACAAAAACAACTGATAAGCCTCAGGAATGTAAAAAGACAATCATTACACCTTAAGTAGATGCTATTCCAAACACAAATTTGGGATACCTGGAAGGAAGAAAGAGCCCCTGTACCAAATGCTTTCTCCCTCAGTCCAAAGTGCTGAAAAAAATCACCCACTACACATTAGATGATTCAACTGTTATGAAAATAACCAATGATGCAGTGAATTC
This sequence comes from Mystacornis crossleyi, assembly GCA_013400655.1. Classification (NCBI taxonomy): domain Eukaryota; kingdom Metazoa; phylum Chordata; class Aves; order Passeriformes; family Timaliidae; genus Mystacornis; species Mystacornis crossleyi. Next base: position 39,410 of record VYZQ01023401.1, on the reverse strand, counting down.
TCATTTCAAGGAAGCAATTCTCAGAAAACTTCTGCATGGAGTTTCATAACAGAAGAAAATGAAGTGGGACCAAGTGAGAAGTAATATAAGCAGACTCAGAAAAAGAAGTAAAATTATTTTCCATCTAATAAGGCAGTGAAAACACCTGTACATTTCATAAGAGGTGCATCATCTTGAATTTGCTTCTCAGAATGTGAGAAATGTGAGGCTTCTTCTCACTTTTGGAGCTCTCTGCCAAGCTTCCTTCTCAGCAGGAAAGAGCCATTTGTCAACCTGAAGATTTCTTTTTTTTTTTTTTTAACCTTCCTCTGCAGCATTTACCAACTGTCGCACTGCATGATCTCTACAGACAGCACACTCACAGTATCCTTCTGCTTCTAGCATTGCTCTTGACTTCTAGAAACACTGTGATCCAGCTGTAATTTATGATAAATTTTGCATGTGAGATGAAATGCCAGTAAAAGTTATAGGATTTCTCATTTTAATTCATTTCACAATATGTAGCACTGTTTTCCTCTCTGTCTTTATAATACCATTCCACCAAAGAACTTGCATGTGAATTCTTTTTCTGATAGATAATTTATTAGTATTTATATTTTTCTGTATTACCTCCACCATGCCATCTGAGGTTATAATTGAGATCAGGGTCATAATTATACTTTCACTATTGAATCCATGAAAAAAAAAGTCCCTGCAATATTACAATTGTAACTAAGGATGATTTAACTTGGGAAAATATAAGTGTCTCTTCTCAGAAATGGAGAGCTAAAGGAGATTTGCAGCAGAACACTATAAAATAAAACCATTTCACAGAATTCAAAAGTTAGGAACAAATGTAGTACCAGCCTAACCATCTTCCACTTGTCAATCACACCCTACATCAAACATTTTTATAATAATCCAAACATAATGAGGAGATGTTTAACAAAACACAGAGCTCCTGTAGCAAAGCACAGAGTAAAATTTTCTCAGCTCAATTATCAAGCACAGGCAAACAGCAACCTTGTCATTAAGCAGGGCCCCCACCCTGCATGACTGATATTAATGTAATATTAAACTGCCAGGTGATGCTTTGTTCTATTAAATCTTCAGCAAATTCAATTAATACAGAAAATAAGCAGAGAACACATCTGTTCCCCTCAAGAAAGATGTTCTCTTTTCCCTTACTAAATCTGGAGTTTACAGACCTGTCTGGAAAAACAGACAGAGATGGACAAGAGAATTGTTTTTCCAGGTTGCTGGGATGTAAATCCAGTGGAACAACCCTCCTAATGACACACCCAGTCATGCGCTCTGGGCTCTTTGCTCACGACTTTTGCATCAAGTTTAACACAAGGGTGGAAGTTGTGCCTGCTGCATTAACCACAGGCATTTCCCCCTGAACAATAAACATGGGGTCTTTTAGTTCAATTATTTTTTCCTTAAACTAAAATTCTGGGGCAGATCTCCATCTGGGCACTCTCTAGCATAATTCCCTACTTATCCCTTTACATGTGAGAAGCTGGGTGTCTACATTTCCTGTGAGGGATAAAAGGGAATTCTCCTGCAAGTTACATGAGCTCCCCACTGCTTTTACACAATTCTCTTATGTGAATTCCCCCCCTAATTTCATCTGGATAATATATTTCATTTCCTGTTTTAAGGTCTACTACACCTGTGAACATTAACACATCCCAGTAGCCTACTCACTCCATTAATCAAGTGCTGAAATTGCACTGGTTAATTTATGCCAATATTTACATGGTAATTATCTACAACTCTTGCATCATAAAATTTTACTAAAACTAAGGAGATTTTTTTTTTTATGTATTGAAGAGCTCAAGGTTTACCACTGTGAATCAGCCTTTTCTGAAGGAAAGCACAGCACAGGACATCGCAGAGGGTCTCCATTTTTTTAAGGGAATTTGGTGCAATTGGTGCTTCCACGTGGCCACTTGAAACAGGACAAGTGTTCCCCCACACACACTAGTAATTAACGGGCCTTTAAAAACCATGCTGTACTTTCTGTTTCCCTGAGTTTTGGGGAAGTACAGATTCCCATTTAAACTCCACAATTAAGACACAACATGTTTCTACTGATTACCCCATCTGCCTTGCAAATAAGTCAGAGTAGCAACAATTGCAGAAAATCAAAGAAACTGGTTGGAAAAATCACAAAATAATAACTCACACATCAAAGTACCCTGTTACTTACACAGACTTATTTACACCAAATAAATACCACAAGAAACAGGTACTTTAATGATGAATAGACCTAAATATTTCAAATTTATGTGAACAAAGTAATAATTTCCCAGTACCTTAAGGGTTACCAGAGAAGGGGCACAGGTTAGATTGTACCAACAGCAGCACTGTGAACCTATTGCTTCATGATAGCATTGCTGATATCCCTGTGCCATTAAAAAGAAATCCTGACCAAAATGCTCCAAATGTGTTTAAATCACTGCTTTTTCAGGTTGCCTGATGACATTAATATGATAAAAATCAACCTTACATCATGGAGAATTGTAAATCAGGGCATGTTCAGCTCAGTTCTTTTCTTGCATTGCTATATCTAGATTTAGAGAACAATTCTCCAGAGATTTTAGGTGTAATTAATACCTCCCTTCTTCCCTGACCCACTTTTCATGCTGGAAATCAGCCTTGCTGGAGCTTGCCTCAGAGATTCAAGCCTAAAAGCTCTCCAAATCTCTACTAAAACCACAGATACTCATCACCATTGAGATTTCTCACTCTAAAAAGCCAGAGCTCTACTTTCTAACATGCAGTGATTTTATCATTTCCATTGTAGTAGAAAACATGTCAGCCGCTGCAGAGTGTTCTAGGCAGGATATACATCTGTACATTACTTTTTCCTCATTTATTTTCTTTCATATGGGATTGTGAGACTAATTGATGATAAACAGAGAAAGACAGTTCCCCTAAAATCAAGACAACTTCTCGTAAAAAACATTTCCTGATATGGGCCGTGTGTTCAGAGTCTGCATCTATTTCGGGAATAAAAGTGTCCACCCAACGGTTTTTCTGCAAACCAACTCCAGATGCTCAAGCAGGACCAAAGGGGAACTGCTGTTTTTGAGGGCAAAATTGCTCCAGTTTCAGGTTTCTGTATGGGTATTTTTTAATGCCTAAGTATTTCTACCACTACATTTATACATTTGTTGGACTGAAAAGCCTTGGAAGCCATAAAGGTGGAGAAAGCTAAAGCAGCTGGGTGCAAAAGTTTTTTTTTTGCTGGGACACTTCAGTCTGAATGAGATTCCTCTTCCTAGCTTAAGAAGGCAAAAGGCCAAAGTGCAGTTTTCAAAATCGATGCATACATTTAGAGCCCAAACTCTCACCAATGGAGTTCAGTACTCCTAGATAATGAATTAACTTATATAATGGAAATTCAAGTCCTGGGGGAGTTATCTACATGTGGAAATAGAAAGTAATTAAGAGTAATAGTAAAAAAAAATCTTTAACATTATTTCCCAGAATGTAAATATAGTGATTTCTTTCTGGGACCTGAAGGTAGATTAAAATAATTCCATTTTCTGAAGATATAACATTTTTGGGATTGTTGTATTTTTATTTCAGTTGTTATACTACATTTCTAAAATATGCAGTATCCTGACATTTGTCTCTATCTAGATTTTATACAGAGCATTTTATTAAAAGCTCTAAGTTAAGCATACCCTTAATTTATTCTTCAGAATTACCTTTATAACTGGAGTTTAATAAGCAGTATGTTTAATCCCAAAATTAAAACTGACCTGGATGTATAAAAAGAGACTTTCAACATGCAAACTAATTATTTTCTGAGGAGGAAATGGGAAAAAAAAAAGGGACAACATTACTTCACATTATCATCATCTCTTATAGAAGATCAAGAAGAGCAACCAAATTTAAAATTGGTTTTAAAAATTATATTTCACAGAATCAAGACTGATTTTAGAATTTAAACAGAGAACCTTATTCTTGTAGGTGTTTCCAGAAGGGCTGCTGAAACCATAACACGATTTTTGATAGGTTGATCAATATCAGTTTGAGGAGCAATAAAAGTTGCTTTGCACCAAAAGTCAATTTTGTACACAAAGGGGTGAGCTCAGGAATTTTCTAAATTATTTTTGCTATAATAAAAGTGTTTTACTCTGCTACTTTAGGACAGATCGATTGGCGGACATATCACATCTGCTTCTGTGAAAACCAGGACAAAAAAATATATATAAACCTACATGCTGAGGTTTAAACAATAATCAAATGAAAGTTGCAATAAAACACATTGAGCACTTTATAACAGAATTACTTTTCAGACAATATATTTTACTTAAATCAGAACAGTCTCTCTGTTTCTTTTTAGATGGCTTCCCTATTCCTTGTAACACTGCCAGTCTAAAGCAAGTCTGATGTTTTCAGTGCAGGATGGAATTCATACCAAAAGGACAGGTAAAAGATTTCTGCTTCTTCCTCTCCAGGAAGGTGGCAACTTCTAGACAAAAGTCCCAAGCTGCAGAAACTTTCTACACTGTGAAGAGTTTTGGACACAGAGCACAGACACGTTTCACATCAAAAGGGACCTTTCCCAGCTGTACAGATATTTCCAGGAAGAAACCGCAGGATGGAACCATCTGTACCAACTGCATTCAGAGGAAACCCTGTCGCAGTAGAGATGGACCCATGGCACACTTATTGTAATCCAGAGCTGTAAGAAGCAAGGAGTTTTTTGTTATTCTCTGCTCCTATTCTTATACCACTTCAAAATTAGTGTGGCTTATTATGATTGGCTGCTTATCAAACAATGACAGAGCTGTCTACAAAACAATGACCATTCAAACGACAATACAATTAGCTATACAAGCAATTAGTTACATATTATATGCAAGTTCCTTTTTGCACATTCTCGATGCTCCATAGCACAAACATCTTCTTTCATTGATTATCTTCTTGGCTATCACTGTGGCTTTCATTGTGACTGCAGATTCTCACAGGTAAATCTCATGGGTAAATTGTGACTATGTTTAGGTCTGACTCTGTGAGGCTTTCAGACCAGCTGTCAGTCTCATCAGATCCTACCACAAAACTCTTCTTCTTACTTCCAAGTTTCTCTGTGAAAATTTAATCTATTTAACAGTGCCATGCTGTTAACATGCAATAGTTCATGTGGAGTTTTAGATGGATCCCTCAGCAATTATTAAGGTATATTTTAATGTTATTCTAAATGACATGAATTATTCTTGTAGTATCATAAGCCTGAGAAATACTCCCCCCCGCCTTTCCAGATTTCCCCAGGGGACACCATCATTTGCATTTTGGACCCAAAACTCAGACCTTGCCAGGCTGGAGGCAGAGTTACCACAAAAGGCAGCAATTCTCAGCCATGTCCTAGAAGGTAGGATTCCATATTCTACAGTAAGTTAATGGGACCACTGTTTGTGAAGGGTGAACAGAATTAGATGTGTTGCTGTTAAAACGTTGTTCTGCCTGACAGAAGTTATTACAAATATTACATTATAAAATCCTCAAGGTGTTTGTATCACCTGTGGAAGAGTAGGTGAACATGAATGACTTGATAACCTCCATCCCCAAATAGCTCCCATATTATAATTTTCTGGGATTCTGCCCAGTCCATGGTTCTGTCTCTGTGAATTCTGTTTTAATCCCAGTAGGATGTGGGCTATGGGCAGTTTGCATTCTCTGTTCTATTTCTGTACGAAAATAAGTTGCACAAACACCTGCTGACCTTATGTTCTTTCAATACTGCATTAAAGTGATGCTTTTAAAACTTAACCACAGATACCAGAAAATTAAACTACTTGATTTACCTTTTTACATACTCATCATGTTAGTTAATATATTTATTAACTCTAGAAAGGACCAAAATAGACACATTCTTTAAGAGTGAGAAGTAAACCTTCCAAAGCCTTGTTGTCTGCAATACAACCCATAGGAATAACATACACCTTTCCTACTTCATGCTGTTACTCTGCCTTGCTCTCACCTGTCAGTATATTAGCCCGAAACTCAGAACTGATTCTCTCTCAGCAAGAACAAGTTCCTCCTCCAAGAAGCTTTTATTTTGATTTCTAGATAAATAAGTTCCACACCAGGACTCCAGCATCTTATGAATTAGAGCTGTTTTCTCTGCATTCAAGACTTAAACCAGCAGAACAACTTTCTCCTTTGTTTTAAGGGCAATATATATGAGTATTTGATTTAGAGGGAAGCCTGTTATTTCACCCATTAAGGCTACCTTGATCACAGAATTTTTAAAAAATGGGATAGCCAGAAGATTACAAATAGTAATCAAAGACAATTTTACAGCTCTGGAATTATCTTCTTTGCTGGTTTACCAAAACCTGATTTTTTGGTTGGGAGTGGGAAGCCATAGATGTGGCTTCCATGAGAAGCTGCTAGAAGCTTCCACTGTTTGGCAGAGCCAATTTCTGATGGCTCTGAAGACGGAGATAGTCCTGGCCCAATTAGAGAAGTTGGTAACACCTCTGTGATGACATATTTAAGAAGGAAATCAAAACAGTGAGCGCAGCTTTTTCTGAGGGGTAGGGAGGTGCCGCCACTGAGACCATCCTGACGCCGTGAGCGGCCATGCAGCTGCCGTGGCCGCGCTGCCTCTGCCATCTCAGCATAGCTCACAGCGAACTTTGCCTGCCTGGCCACACGTAGCCAGCTGTGATGCGGGCAGAAGGGCAGGGGCAGCAGCTTCTCCTTTACGTCACTCCACATGAAGAGAGGCGTTGAATGGCACCGGCGCCACAGTGGCCAGCACTGCCCACGTGGTGGCAGCAATGGCCATGTGGCCAGCAGCAGAACCACGGCAAGCAAATCCCTGATGCAGGACCTAGACAAAATCAACTTCTCAGCACTGCGAAATCCTGCAGAAATCCAGCAGAGCTGGTGGGATTTTTTGGCAATGGTACTTATGAGCAAAAGTTTCTTCCCCCTAGTCAGAGAAAGAGGAGGCAGTAAGGACATGTGGAAAAAACCGACATGGTGACACCAAGATCAGTGGAAAGATAGCAGGGGGAAGTGTTCCAAATGTCGGAGTTGAGATTTTCTCTGCAAGCCATGGTGAGGACTATAATAAAACAATTTCCTTGAAATTCATGAAGTGCATCGGGGGATGCAGAGATCCACTCGCAGACCATGGCAAAAAGTGCTCACGCTGGAGCAAGTGGATGTTAAAAAAGCTGTAATCCAGTGGGAGACCCAAACAGAGAAAGAAGGCCTTTGCTTCCAGAGATCGAGACAAAAGGCCATTGCTTCCAGAGATAGAGAAATAACGCCCTTACTTCCAAGCTAGAACAGCTAATCCTTAAAAGACTACAGCCCATGGACTAAGTGACCCACACCATGACAGTTTTGGGAAAATTCTTTTGCCCATGGGAGGGACTCAGATTACAGCAGGTTGGGTGAGACTGCTGCCCATGAAATTAGAACCACACTAGATAAATTTACAGAGAACTCTCTCCTGTGGGGAAGACCCCACAGCATAGCAGGAGAAAGAGACTCCTCTCCCTAAACTAACTGAAGAAAGACCTAGAGTGACAAACTAGCTAAACTACCCCCCGCCCTGTCTGCCTGCACTGTCGGTGGGAAGGAGGGAGGGGCTGGGAGGGAAAAAGGGTGCTTTAAAAGCTTATTTTATTCCTCATTATCCTCCTCTGACTATCTTAATAAATTTACTTTATACCTTTAAGTTTGAGCCTGTTTTGCCCTTGGAGTATTTTCTCCCAGTCCTTATCTCCACTCATGAACCATTTGTTATGATTTTCGTGGGTACCTGGTATTTCAACCAGTGTCAAACCATGACATTTCTGTACATCCACATATAATGTGAGAGTCCGGTACTGTTTTTGCAGGTATGCCCCCACTACTGTGTCACAAATGATGTTGTCTACATAAACTTATGAAGTAGTTTTATGTAGTCTTGGTTTAACACCTGGTGGAAAGAATAAATATATCACAGAGTTCCATAAACCAGCAGGAATCTTCCCAGAAATTAGTGCACTGGTTTTGAATATCGAGGAGACTTAATGGAAGAAAATATGTTGTCTTTCTCAGCTGAGGACTAAACCAAAAATAACTGTCTCAGGCTAAAGAGAAGTGTTGGATATATGCAAATCCTTAGGCAAAAAAACAACTTTGAGGGGCTGGCTACTGGAGTGGGGGTGTTGGCATTTGACCCAAATTTGAATTTCCATCACTGTTCCTTTTTTTTCCAAAACTTGCACCAATTCAAGTTATAATCTTGTCACAATTTCCTTGAATAAAACATGCAAAGTTTAAACCAGTTCTTCACCATCTTTGCACATTTCCCAAAAAACATTAGTTGGCCATGATGTGTCCATGAGAAGAATAAGAATAGAGATTGCTGCTGTATCTCAAATATGACCTGTGTGTTGTGCTCCCTTGCCAAAGCCCTGCAGCCACAATCCCAGCTTCATCTGCTTGAGAGAGCTGCTCTTGTGCCTGAAGTGCTGAGGGCTGGTGTGTAAATAATGTTGTCGAGATGTAATTATCCTTTTGGTATCAACAACAAAATTATAATTTCTTTGCTGTGTGCTTTTTGGGAGCAGAGTCTCCCATACACATTTGGGGCTTAGACTGGGCCTTAAGGCAAAAGAAATTTTAGGAGGTGCATTCTCATTTACCCACTGGTTTGCAGCAATCCATAAGCTTTGGACATTCCAAGTGACATTCCTCCCTCTGGAGAAGTGGTGTTCGCACAGTCCCAATTCCAGAGCTCTGCTTACAAGAGTAATCACATCCTGAGAGTCAGTGAGGGTGTTACTGCAACAGAGAGGGCAGGGAAAAGATAACTTGCTAAGTTACTGAGATAAGAATGTCATTACAACTTTGTGTCTAACCCCTTTGAAAAAAACCATCTATGCTGGTTTTTAAGAAATATAATTTCTATTTCTTGCTCTGGATTTAGTCTCTTATTTTCATGCATTTACATGAGATGTAAATCTGACGTATTTAAAATTACTACTGCTACACTGATAATGAAAGCAATGGATAAGTTTGAGCTTCACTTCCTAAAATCAAAGAATTGCTGTTGTGGGGAAAAAAGGGAAAGAAAAAACCCCAAAACCCTCTTGCTTTTATCCTGTGGTTTTCATAAGGAAATTGAAAGACAGGATTATATTCATTGATCATACTTAGAGTATTCTTTCAGGTATTTCAAGTCTCTTCTGCATCAGTTCATCAGAAATTTTGAGAGAAGAAATGAGCTCATTCCCTTTAACAGCTTCACTGGGGATCTGTAAGTGTCCTTGACCAGAGCTGTGCCTTTTGCCAGCTGGAGTCTGGACCTGGTGGGAAACTGTCATAATGCACGGGACAGGAGAGATTTGGGATGTTGTCCAGCCATCCTGGGAAAAACTTAGGCTGGGTTTGAGCTGCTCTTTAAGAATATGGATGTGATAAACAGCTATGGCAAGGGGTAGCAGCATTATAGAAATGTGGATACCTCAGGACCCCATGCTCTCCAAATCATCCTCATCACAGCCAGAGGCAGCCTGGATTCCTTTAAGGACAATATCAAGAAGCACAAACCATGTTCAAGACTCATGATAGCTAGGACTCAAGTTCCCATTGGTAACTCAATGAAGAACTGGATGATAACGTGGGATAACCCTTGACAGAAGTTTTAGCAAAGTGCTACTTATATTCAGAGCGAAGAAAAAGTGATTTCACAACTTCTGGATTGTCATTTTTATAAATCACATATTTCTTACAGGATATTTTTCCCTGCTAGGGGAAGGCCTAATATTAGAAAACAACATGCCCCTTTTCTCATTCAAGACAATGCTCAAAGTTATAGGAAGCTTTTGCCACCTGAGAAGCTCCTTTTAAGCTATTTAAAACAAGGCTCACCTGCAACATGAATGTCTGTGTCTTTATTTTTAAAACAAGTGATTGTGCCAGAATATTTCTCTATTTTTTTGACTCTCACTTCCTTCTGTCTCAAAATCAGATTAAAAAGGTATAAACAATAAAAAAAATCTCTTTAGATCAGAGCAAAGATTGGAACACTGATTTTCATTTGCTTTATAGCTATTTCAGCCATCTTCTTTGTGCAGGTTCTAGAAAGTGAAAATACTTCCCTTGCTCATAAAAGCAGGATTTATATTGCCCAACACTAGCTTCCACAACTGTAAAAGGGAAAGAGGGGTTAGAAAAATTTCCATTAAGAGGCAGGACTCTTCCTTTGAACTACAGTTCCATGCAGAAGAGTGTTGTTGTTAAAAAGAACAAACAAAAACTGTGAGCGCTGCCTGTAAACTAATAGTGCAAGGCAAAAATGTGAACAATTGAAAATCAGCAGCAACTGTCTGCTGACTGATCCTCATGGATTTTTTAGCTGACCCTTAGCAAGGAGAGGCTCTGAAAAGTTAATAGGAACAGGAATTGTCAGGTGGGTGATGAAAAGAAAAAGTCCCAACAGTATGGGAAATGGAAAACTGAGAGAACTGACTGGAGAATTTTCTCTTTGTTTCAACTATATTTTCCTCTTGAGTTAATAAGCAAAAAGATCATACAGGTATAAATATCTTGAAAACAGGAGCAAATATAATCAGAGAGGAGTAATTCCTCAAAAAAATATTAAATTGATATTGATTTTAAATTAACTTCCCACACAAGCTCCCCACACATCCCAGCAGAAAATATTGTGAGATGCCACAGAAGGCAAAGGAAAACACATGGAAATGTGAAGCAGGAATTATGATGTGCTGCCTATAAACTTAGATATATATGTACAAACACCTCAACAGGAAGAAGAGATCTTGACTCTAACAAGTTCTCAAACTCCCTTTAATAGACTGTATGTAAACATACATTTTGAATGTAAAGATGATGAAGATTCTTATAAAATTTTCAAAGTATTAAGAGCCCACCTCTAAGCTGGAGTAACTGTGCTCGGACAAGGGAGCACTGCCAGCATCAATATTGCTGTAGCTTGGTCTTATGAATCCTCTGTGGTTTGGAAAAATACCTAAAACCTCTAAAAACCATGAATGATAAAATATGTGATCACAAACAATTGCTTGAGATGGCTGCATTTGCTAATGATGCAGGGGCGAGAATTGTCTGAGCTAACCACCAAGGAAAAAAACCCCAAACCACTCATAAAAAACGATATAGATCCCATTAA
>VYZQ01023399.1:11233-23202 GCA_013400655.1 Mystacornis crossleyi | reverse complement strand
TTTTTTTTTTTTTAATAGAATATTCAAATAAAAACTTTGGCAGATGATGTGGTAAGGTCTTTGTAGCATCTTAATTTGCAATGGTAACTCCACGCTGCATGCTACTTTACTCCAAATGTGGACAAAATAACATTCTTACAAGGATATTAAGCATTAGATTTCAGAAAACTGAGTGACTATTCCAAAAGACCTTAATTTGTGACTTCAGTTGAAGAAGATTAATCATGATTTCTCTTTGGAGAAACGTCTTTAACCACATTTTAAGCACTTTAGCAATACTTTGGCTATGTTGAAATTGTTACTCAACAGTTGAAGTGTTATTTCTCTTGACGTTCTCTTTACCAGTAAATGGTCTGCAGTGGTTCTTCCGAGTTGGTTGCCACATGATTCAAGTGGAACCATTTTGGGTAATAAACGTGTCCTGAATGCCAAACAACAAGTTGGTATTCAGCAGCGCTAACTTGATAAAGGTGAATACTTTGAAACTGGTTCCAAAGCATTTTTTCAGAAACCTATATCAAAATTGATTTAATTACAATTATGGCCTTGTATTATATATATCTAAAAGCCCCACTGGCTATTTAGTTAATGATTGTGTGCACGTCTGAAATGAGAATCACGTAGGAGATGGGTTTGTGGCTTTAAAGTGATCTCACCAGTGCAATCTCATTGAACAAATTTGTTGTTAATAAGTTATACCTGAAACAGATGACAGGAGGGTGAAATTGGATCTGAAATGACTTTTTGTGACTGTTGAATGGTCAACATAAAACTGCATTTGATACATCTTGGCTGAATTTGGATACTGCCTTTCAGGCATTAATGTCCTATCCTTGGCCTTTTCACCAGGCTGTGCCATAATTTTAGTTTCCAAAAATGTAATTTAAACTATTCTAATAAGGTAGAAAATGGATTAAAGTAATATTCTCGTTTTGTCAAAGGTATTAACAGTATCCTTGTAGGTACTGTGTTTCTGTCCACAAGTAACAAAATTTCTAAGGAGGAGGAAACCCCCCCCTACTACCCCTCCCTCAAAAAAAACCTCAAAAGAAATTCAAAGGGAATGCAGCTTATCTAGGGACACTTTCCTTCAAAAATTTAAGGTAATCTTGTGGGATATCAAAAATAATAACAAAAACAATGAACGGCAACAAAAAGCTAATAAAAAGAAACAAAGTAACAGAAAAAAATCTTTCTTCTCCATACTCTGCTGCTCTTGCTCCAGTTTCTCCACCCTGGACTTGCTAATCTAAAATGAATCAATTTTTGCAAATAAAATACTCCATCAAACTTTTCACACTTCACTGAGGTGGTTTAATTGTAGCCAGTATAAAGTTTGTTTTCCATGTTTTGGTGGAGATGACAATAACAGCTATGACTGATCCTGGTAACCCTACATAAGCTGCTGTTAGATGGAAGCACATCTTCATAAGGCTGTTCAGTGCCTGAAGCAAATACAGGAGTATTTGTGGATGCAAACAGTTCATTGAGCAAAATTGCTAAATGCATAATGTTCTCAAAATGAGCATATATATATAAAATAAGGACAATCATTAAATTAAAAAATCAGACTCTATTCAGAATAGTTACATTTTTCAAGTATAAAAATAATATAAATATAATACTGTTTATAGTGAATAACAAATACAATAAATTATAATAAATATATATTTATCAGAATATTTATGAACACAAAAAATGGCCTTATGAGGAAGGTGCTGCAGTTGGTTGTTTCCCATATTAACAAAGTAACCGAGCATGCCTGAAGGGAGCGGGGGTTGCTGTAAGCCCGAGCAGTCAGCCCTAACCAGGGAAACGCCTGGCAGTGTCTGGTGCCTGTCCGTGAGTTTAACCATGGCCGGCTGCTTCTGTGTGAGTAACCCAGCACACGGCTTTCAAAAATCGGGCACTAACTTCGGGAGTTCCTACTCAAAAAACTCTGCAAGAAGTTATGAACTGTGCTTGGAGCGTTAATTCCTCTACGAAGTTTATTTTGCTTTAGCAGGATTTTTTTTCTAAGCCTGATGAACTTGTGAGTACCCCCTTCCCAACACTGGCTTTTGCAGTTGTCCTCCAAAAAGTTATAGCTCCTCAGGTGAAGGAACATTGGCCGTTACCTTTGTGGTACCATATTTATTCACTGTCAGGATAAGTAGAGACTGATGTGAGAAGATGAGCTGAAGATTTTGAAATGCTAAGAGTTTAACCTAGCTGGTGCAATTCTGAATCCGTGAGAGATACTGAAATCCCTTTTGCATGTGACCTGTCCCGAGTTTATCTTACATGTTGTCTTTCTGTGCAAAGTAATCTTGAATATTAGAGTATTTTTACTTACAGTTCAGTTTAACTTTGCTGCTTGAATTAACCAAAAACACGTGCATTGCTGCCATGTAAGTGGCTGCTTTTCTTTCCATTTCTGCTTATTTCTGAATGAATGTCTTTGCAGCGTGACAGGATCACAAGCTTCAGAAAATCGGCAGTGAAGAAAGAGAAGCCTCTCATTCAGCACCCTATTGACTCTCAGCCTTCCATTAGCGAGATCCCACATGCCCAGGCGCTCGTTGATGAGCGATGCATGAACTTATCGGAAAAAGAAGTCATGGATCTCTTCGAAAAAATGATGGTAAGGTGTCCTTAGGGCCTGAGAACTGCCCCGTTCCACTGCGTAGTTCTGCTCTGCTCAGTGAAGCTGTGAATGGCTTTTGACGGATTGGATAAGTGTTAATTAACACTTGCTTGATTTGCTTGTTAGATTAGGGGATTAGTTTTTAACTTTTCCAAGTTAATCGAAGCAGACAGCGGGTCTGTCTCCCAGACTGGCAGTTCTTTGACAAAGCTGTTCACCCGTGGTTATTACAGTGGCACTGACTGCTCCAGGTACAGGCTGAAGTTACTTTGATTTTTAATGGCTAACCTAGTCATGAGCAGTAATGACTGCATTGTGTTTAATCAGTTACTAAGTTAAAACAGATGTCTTAATAGATTTAATCTAGCAGAGCATCTTGACTTTTAGGCTTGTTTTAAATACATCAGTTGGAAGAGCTTCACATCTACCCCTTCCATAAACTAATAATCCATCTAAGATTAATAATCCAATAAGAGCTTTCTGATTAGATAGTGCAGGAATGGTGTCCATTGTGATTTCACTGAAAACACAGGAATATCACAAGAGTTGACACTTAAGAATCAATTTGAGGTGTAGAATTGTGTTTGCCCTGTAGTTTTACTTCCTGAGCCAAATTTCACAAATGTTAACTATCCTTGATGCCATTTAAATTTTGGCTTGTCTCAAAAACACTGAACACTTGAGGTGACAGAATTAAATGAGAAAATGAGGTCGGGCAAAATCAATCAGACGCAGATAAACTGAAAGAAGTCACTTCTGTTTGCTTGATAATTGTTTGTTTAACCAAAGTAGCTTCAAAAGAGCAAAGAGTAGTAAAAATCCTGAGAGATATTCCCGACGTGGTGTGGTCTGTTTGTTTACAGGAGGACATGAACCTGAATGAGGAACGGAAAGCTCCTCTACGAGATAAAGACTTGGGCACAAAACGTGAGATGGTTGTCCAGTACATTTCTGCAACTGCCAAATCCGTAAGTACTCACCTCTCCAAGGCTCACCTGAGGAGGGAGCTTAGCTTTGAGTGGGATGCTTTTCAAGCTTGAAACTTTAAATTTTTTGTCTGGATTTATATAAGAGTGGCAGGAAAAAAATACATGTGTACTTATTAACGCACTTTTAAATGCTTGCAGCTGCATCTGAACAGTTAGTTTGTAATTCCCCAGTGTGAAAACTTGATCCTTTCTTGTAAACTGTAAGAAACTGCAAATCCTATGATGTAGGGTCATGGATGGAACCTCAGCATATTTCTGTGGAATTGATCTTGGGAATTTTTGGTACCAACAGGTTTTGACTTTGTGGTTTCAGTAGCGATGTATGTCCTAGGCTCCTTTAGTGAGGAGATGGTCTCAAAACCAGTTTCAAATTACATTTTGAATAGAAAAAATATTTTTCTTTCATCCATGCTGATTATTCTCTGTAGTTTAATTGATTGATTAGCCTTCATGCAGAATTTTTCAAGTCTGTCTTCCTCAGGGTGCAAGAAGTGTAAGGAAATGACTGGATGCTTCAAGCATTTTTTAGGGTGGAGAAGTACAATTTCAAGTAGTGAAGAGCTGCAGTTTATTTTCTGCAGTTGAACTGCTAGTGCTAATTAGTTATAAAATACAACAGTAATGCTTTGTGTCTGTTAAAAGCTGACTATGGCAAATATAGAAATAAATAAAGATTATATTGGTATCTGTCTAAGGAATCTGTAAGCATGGACTGCAAGCAATACAGTTGACTTGTCTCTTTTTAACCTTGAAAATCAGCTCTGCAGACTTAAATTTCAAAAATTAAGACGACAATGACATGCAATTATTATGCAAATGCCTTGCATGAAACATTATAAACTTCACTGAGGAAAAGCTTATGTTATAATGGTGATGAAATGGTAATGAAAATGGTGATTTAGTTTCTGAGAGGAGGGATGTTCCTGCATGAGTTCATCTTAAACACCCAGCCCTTTAGTGTGTGCTGGAAGGAATCCAGTGCTTTAAGCATGGTCTAGCTAAATGTACAAATTACTGGAGAATTATTCAAGCTGATGCAGTGAATGTTATGAACTATGAACTAGACTGTCTTTGGGAACTGTGAATTATGCTTTGTAAGGATTTTGTCTGCACTTGATCAATATTAAATCTGGAATTTTTCTTAGTATGCAAAAATACTTCATGAAGCAGTAGAAAGTGAAAGTAGAAATGGAAGTATTTGCAATTTTTTTTTTTCCAAGAAGTAGTTGAACGATGGTGATGTGGCTCATGTTACGCTGCTGTTGACATGTGGCTGCCTCAAGCCCCAGAACTGTGCAGCTGAGTGAGGAAAGCATGGCTCCCATTGCATGGCTTCCTGCTGAAATCTTAATGTATTGCATTCCTCCCCACGTGTGCTGCAGCACGGGAAACTTAACAGAATGGGGAATGTATTTATCCAAATGTACTAACAATTTAAAACCAAGTCATCCTAAAAGGTCCTCGCACACGGATGTGCACTTTGGGCTTAAGTCAGCACCAGTGTGGATGTTTTACACACATGCAAAGTGTTTTTCCATTGGAAAAACGGCTCCTTATTGAAGTTTGTGTGCTTCAGTATGTCCTTCTTGCAATTGAATCACAGCATTTGAATGGAATCTTTCAGAAATATGCATTACCTTTCTGTAGATGTTATCCTAATTTACCTTTTAAGTAGCTTGCATCTTGATTGTTGAAAAAAAATACAAAATACAGAGCTTAATTTTAAAACGTTGATTGGGATCTTACAATGGTGCAAAACCTCATTTTCACTTGTAATTTCATCTTCTGTTTAGTGTGACTACTATTCTTAGATGAATTCAAGCCCTAATCAATCTTTACTGCATCATAAATTGTCAAACTTTCTTTTCTTCAGGATTGTCTTCCATGAAAATGCTGGTTGCATTCAAAATGATCTGTCTTTAAATTTTCTACCTTTTTCTTTTGTCACAGATAATTATCTGTCCCCCTTTTTTACACTGAAAACACTTGGACCTTCTGCTTAGCGCTCACAAAACACACTTAACAGTTGATGTGACTTTTCTTGCAGTTCATTTCATGTTTGTTTTAATTAGGCTTTTGAGCTCTCTCCCTTCATGTGAAAATATCACTCTCATTCGCTGATGTTGTCTTAACCAAATTATTTTAAATTTGGTGCTTCATTTCCCCTGTGTATGTGCTGGGTGCAGCATGTTGACCATGCTTTTCCAAAACACTTGTCTTCAGGGCTTTGGGAAAGGAGCCTTCACTGGGTGAAGAAAGCTTTCCTTGGGGGTGGAGGATGTGTAGAAGGTGATGAGCTGGATGCTTTCATGGGAAGTGATTTTCTGTGCTTCTCATTCCTTCTCTCGCTTGAAGAGAACGATTGTTGACCATGGCAATTATACCTGAGAACTGGTGAAGGATTGGAATTGTTTCAGAGCTGAACCTGGAGACATTCTGTGCTGTACTGACTAGTTGAACACTGGTGAGAGAAGAAAATAGTGAATTAGGAGAAGAGACTGGCGATGGCAGTCCCTTCCTGTGCTTCTGGAGGAAGCTTCATGAGGAACACAGGAGTTGGCTGTGAAAGCCTTGCAGGGACTTCTGTTTCTGCAGGACTCCCTGAAGGAGCAAGGCAAGAGAGAGGAGTAGAAAATGAAGCAGGTGGAGGCTGAGCAGATAGAGTCACATTCCGATCTCCGAGCCAAATCAGCTCTTGACCAGACACAAGTGGTCATTCAGTAACTGGCTGCTGCTCTCAGATGGCAGCAGCTGAGCTGAGGAGGAGAGAGAGGCCTGTGGGGTTTGAGCAGAGCTCCAGTGCCCTGGTGTTCCCAGGAGCGGGGGCATTTGGGCAAGGTGACAGAACAGGGCTGCCTTCCTGCAGTTTGCTCTGGGGAAAGTCACCTCTTTGTTCGTGAACATAGAGACATGAGGTTCCGTGGTAAAGAGAAGATGGCATTCTGAAAATCGCTGTTTAATTATCCATGCAATTAAAAGCATCCATACCGAGCAGTTGAATAAAAATGTCATGTGAGGTTTTCTGAAATGCAAGTTGGAGTTGTAACTGTAGGCTATGTTTTTGATTACGAAAACTTAATTAAATTCAGCGGTGACATCATCTAAACAGATCAAAAGCTCCATAATAAAAGCAGTTGTTATACATACAAGGAAGTCAGCATGCCATTAGTGTGTTCTGTAGTGTTCTCAGTGTCATATCTAAAGTATCTGACCTGATAATTTCAACAAAATGGCATATTTAATCTTGCCAGATGTAGCTGTCAAGCCAGGTATTTAGTTATTTGCTGGTAAATGTGTCAAATGCTGATGATTCAGCAGCAGAACATGAGAATTTGAAATTGTTGCTCCTGCAGTAGAGCTGCTGTTTATCTGTGGAGAAGCTCTAACCCCTGAACAGTTTGATAAAGTGATAAAAGAATGTAACTGCTACTAATGATTAAACACTGAAAAATGTGTGTGCAACTACATCCTACTAAGTACTGTGCTGTGTTTATTTATGCATTATTATTATCTTTTTTACACAATAACCTCTCTTGGCTGACCACTGCATGCAGATAGTCGGAAGTAAAGTTCCGGTGAGTACGAACATGAGAGTTTTGTTTTCTCTTCTGAACTTCCCTGTTTAGAGATTAGGCTGGAATATTTTGGACTTTTATCTGGGATTTAAAAGTTCAGTGGGCACAGCTGAATCCTTGTTTTATCAAAATAATTGTCAACCACCTCAGTCATGTTTATCTTACCAGTATAAGGTCATTGCTTACATTTTCGAGGGATGTCTTCAAGTTTTCAGGAGTTTATTTCCAAATACTTCAGACTCACTGAGCTCATCTCTTCATTGTGAGCAGCAAATATAATTTGAGCTTGTCTTGCTTTTTATTGAAGGCAGGCACTTGAAATCTTAAATTGGCAGTATTTGGCTTGCTTCTTTCTGTTTAGATGTGGAATTTTTTATGTCCTAATTGTTATTATTCATAGCTTCACTTGGAAATGCCAACTGCTGCAGATCAGTGTGAGAATAAGATTAATTTAGGGGATTCAGAAGGTCAATACGTTTAAGATGAGATCACTGAGAGCATAACTTTTGTCTTATTAAGGACTGAGCTACATTTTGTTTTCTTGGTTGAATTCAAGTATTATAAATAAATAGTTTGGATTTAATTTGTGGGAGTGAGTTCAGGAAGTCTTTGTTTCCTGGAAAACAGGATTTTTTTGGGAAATAATTACATACACGTTTAAAACAGTGGTTGAAAGCAAAGATGTTCTTTTAAATTATGGATGGACTTTATTTTTGATTATGGCCAAAACAGGTTTTTCAGATGCAGCAAGGCTTCCCACTTAGTTCATATTCAATAATTATATTCTGTAGTAAAAATAATAGAGAACAATCTCTGACTTAAAACTGTCTAATCATCACCTCAGACATAGGGTTTTTTTTCTACATGCTATATTCGTGTATATTTTTCTCTTGGCTCTGTCTTATTCAGAGAAGCCTTTAAAGAGACTTTTCTCTTTGTGTTCACCAGTACTTTTTAGTTCTGTACACAGTATTGGTTCTCCCCCTGATTGAAAAAAATGCCTTCTTTGTGCTTATGTATTTGAAGATATTTGATTTTTGAGGGGACAAATTAATAATTTTCCAGCTCAGTGTGTTAAAACACGTTTCACATAATCCCTGCTGCCATGTAATTTCCTTATGGTGTGAATTATCCTGAACAGCTGCTTTGTGAAGAGATTATTTTATGAAGGAAGCTGATATTCCCTCAATGGGTAGGGGAGAAAATCTAAGATGTTTTCCTCCCCACACCTTTGAGTTCAGGGTCTGCTAGAGAGCAAGAACAGCTCTGCATTAAAAGCATGTTTTTGTGCAAATAACTTCCTAAATACTAAAATAAGAAACGCTGTGCCTGGAGTATGGCTTCTGCATATTATTGCTTAAGGAGCACTTGCAGCTCGGTGTGCTTCTTCAGGATTCATCCTTTAGGAACTGTTTGCTTCTGCCAGCATACGGAGCTATTTCCTTGAAGATGTACAGATTCCTGTGGTTAGGGAGGAGAGGAGTTTTGGGGTGTTCCTGGTAGTGCTGCTGGGTCGCAGTGACAATTGCAGAGAAGAGGTTTCCCTGTTCACGGGGACTGGGGAGCTTGAAGTGGTTTGAATTTTCCATGGGATCCTCAGCACTGGTGGGACTGCTGGGTGGTCCGGGCTCTCATCTGAGTTGATGTCAATGAATCATTCTCTGCCTTGACTGAAACAGCATGAAGATAACTGCTCATAAAGCAATTTCTAAGATTTTCATTCTTAAGCATTGGTTTAATCTCTGAACATTCTGATGTGGGACCCAACTATCTCAGTTTCTTTCTGCTTCACTTTTGCCTTCATCTTTATTAGAAGTTCTCGTGTAAAATGCATTTTTGAGAAACTTATGTATTAAAATCTGGTCCATATAAAGGCATAGCATCGCTTAAAAAAGAGTATTCCAATCAGACTCTTTGAATAGGGAAATAAAGGAGTAGCACCTGGTTCAGCATTCCAGTTAGCATGGCTAGTGCTAAGAGTGGCTTGAGACTGAGACGTTGATTGCAGGGAATAACAGAAAATAATCCTGGTGAGCTGAGAATTCTCTGAAATATTTTAAAAATGGATTTTTATGGCCTGTCTTGAGTGACCATCCATATTGAAGAGGGTGGAGAATAAGGAAGAGGAGTTGGCTCCTTATTGCTGGGCAGTTAAAGGTGCTTTTCAGAGAATCAAAGAGGAAATGTGCCTGTCCTGCAAGACGTGGGAAGGAGCCTTAGCAGAGCACGCTGCCAGTTCTTTGAACTTCTGACCTATTGTGAATATTTTGAGGGAGTCATAGGTCCCCTGAAAATGAGGGACTCGACAGCAGAGGTGCTTCACTGCTGGCCTGGATGGCACAGAAAGAGGAGGCAGCAAGATCACAGCTTGGTTTAAATGCAAAACCAAGAGTAGCAAAGACTTGAGGTTGCCCCAGTCTGAACTGGAGGCTCTTTCGGCGCTTGCAGCAGACTGCAGTNGATGGCACAGAAAGAGGAGGCAGCAAGATCACAGCTTGGTTTAAATGCAAAACCAAGAGTAGCAAAGACTTGAGGTTGCCCCAGTCTGAACTGGAGGCTCTTTTGGCGCTTGCAGCAGACTGCAGTGGAAGGACAAACTCATCTCTTGGAAAAACCTCTCCATCTTGCATTCCAGAGTGCTTTTCAGGGTCTAGCTTAACAGGCAGTGGCATTTGATTGAAGCTGCCGGTGTCTCATCTCTTTGTACATTTTGTGGCTCTCAGCAGTATTTCTGTTCTCTTCTTTCACCAGTTGGGGAATGGCTGAAGTGACAGCATTTGTGCCCAGTTATATCCATATTGTGTAGATGATGTGCATTAGTCACACACAAAATCTTTTGTGATTCCCATCCGCTCGATGAGTGGCTTAAAGCTGTTCCTTTTTTCTAGTTCTTTACCTTATGGTCCTTCAGAGTGATGATTTTTCTGATTTTTGGTATATTAACCCGATTTACAGTCAGTTCCTACTCTTATAAAGATAATCCCCACCCATTTATTCCTTTTTCTTTCAGTGGAAGAGCATCTCTTTGTTTAGGAGGTGGATGGTGACTGATTCTAGTCCCTTTATATCCTTCTTACTCATCTTTGTCTGCCTCGGTCCTTTGATGTGTAACTGGCGTGTGATGCCCAGCTAAAGGTGCTTTGCATGTCAGCAAGAAACATCTTCAAAGCTGACAGAGTGCAGAGGACACTGTTCTCTCGATGCTCTCACAGCCTGTCACGTTTCTGTTCCGAATCTGAAAGGATAACGTGAACTTAGTTCTGTTTTGTGCACTGAATCTCTCTGGGTCGAAGTCATTACCTTAAATTTAGCCAAGTCGTTTTGTCATCAGCCATACTTCGTGTATTTTTGGAGAATTTGGTAAGAATTTGAAGAGAGCAAACCAGAAACTTCGTAAGAAGTGGAGCTTTGTGAAGAGAGACCATTGGAATATTTGTAGTGGAAGCTGCTGATACAATTAAAACCACGTGCACATAAATCCTCTTCAGGTCAGGCACTGGGTACTGCCTTTGCACCCCTGCCATCCTTACCAGGTTCTCTTCGACAGACCCGTGAGAGCTCAGGAGCTGTAGGAACTGCAGATGAATCAGAAGCACTCTGCTGAGATAAGCCTACTGCAACCTGTCAGAGCTGTCCAAAAGATCAGTTGCACTTTTTGGAAAGATGTTTTGTGTCTTGTCCATGGCTTTGAATACTACAGCTCTAAAAAGTGATATTTGGGCATTTTAATAGTGAAATACTTTGTCAGTAGTTACTCTTCTGTAGTGGCACTTCAGCAGGAGAGAGCTCTTTGTCAAATCTCCCGTATCATTTTTTTGCATCCTGTAGACATCTCTGTTAGGGGCCAAACATGGACTGTGGTACAGCTAAAAATTGGCTCACGAAGGTGCATGAACTGGGGGTTTTTCTGTGTCTGTTTGTGATTGTTTCTGATACAGTGTTGTGGAGTAGATGTTTCATATACTCTCATTAAATATGTTACTACAACTGAATGATGGAATTCAATTTTTGTATTCAATTTGTAGTACATGCACTTTTACTCAAAGAAGGGAAAAAAGATTCCAGCAAAAACAGTTATCCTTGTGATGCAAACCCAAAAGTATTACACAGTGATGAAAAATCCAAGCCAAGTCAGGTCTCTTGATTACCTGTACCATGATTTGAAAATTCACATGGAAATATTAGTCTTCTATTTTACCATCTAAACACTGCTTGATCAATAGAACACTCAGCAGCATTCTGCCTTCTGTGATAGGGTGGACTAAAAAACAGCAAGCACGAATGCACACTGTCCTCACAAGAATACATCCATGAGCTGCGATCTGGAATTTCAGACGAGAAACTTCTTAATTGCCTGGAGTCCTTGAGAGTGTCTCTAACCAGCAACCCAGTCAGGTGAGCAGAGCAGTTTCTGCAGTAGTTTCCATCCTGCTGTTTTTGGTGAGCAAGAGAGAGCTGTGGGCTTTGGGGTTTTTTTGAAGCCAGAGTGACTGTGCTGATGCTTGTTGACAGGAGAGCCGTGTTCTCAGCACCCTGGACAAGCATGAGTGTGAAATGTTTGCAGCTCTCTGCAACATCTCCTCACCTCTCACTGTGGCTTGCAGCACTTTGAACTTGCTGGAACGTTTGCTGATCAGGTCTTTTGGGAAGTGAGACCAAAAATGGAGCCTATGAAGGGATGCACAAGCAGTAACAGAGAAATAACTTTGCAGGTTTTGCATTTGATTAAGAAATAATTAAAAGCATTTTTCTTCTCTCTCTCTCTCTCTTTTTTTTTTT
>VYZQ01023395.1:40761-77633 GCA_013400655.1 Mystacornis crossleyi | reverse complement strand
CGCAGCGGTGGCGCCGCCGCGCATGCGGACGTGGGGGCGCCGAGAGCCGTACCGGAGGCAGCGCGGGCGGCAGGTAGCGCCGGGTGCCGGGGTCGCGCCGGGGGCTAGGGCCGCGCCGGGCCGGATCGGGTCCGGCCGGATCCCAGTGGAATGCTNAGACTATTTTGTACGTAGTCAAATTGACTATTGCTAACTATATAACACTTCTCTTGATTTCTTAATGGTTAGGTTCTCTATCGGCGTCTGCGAGGGCAGAGAGGTTTATGTATTGTCCGACTACTTAACCTGAGTCATGAAACAGATATAATACCGTTTCTTATTTTTATCTGACTGAAGCCTGCAGAACAACTACATTTTTAACTTGTTCCTTTACAAGGAGAGTTGATCAGTCTTATCAGTAACGGAGATTATAGGCTGATGCTCTTACTTATCCCTGTATTTTCTTCCATTTTTCTTGCTGGGAGTTTTAATTATTTTCTGGGAAAGTTCCCCAGTGTTAATGCATGCAGTAGTATGTAAGGTAACTAGAAGTTAAGTTGGTACTATGGAAAATATTTCAATGCCTCATTGTAAAAATACATATAGCTGGTATACTTAGTGTTTTCTTCAGTAATCAGCAGGAATAAACAAATTGAATATTCCATCATGCATGTGTAATGGCATTTGATTATTATTTTATTAGCTGTAATTTTAGGAGATCAAGAAGTGGTAACACACGTTTACAGTGTTTACAACCGTTTCCTGGGCAGCACACAGCATTACACTGATGCATTCTCCATCATCTTCAACAGGTAGCCAGGAAGACTACTTTGTCTTGGGCCTTGAGACAGAATTTGTTGGCTTTGCAGTCTCTCTCCATAATACTGTCAATTCTTCTACGTGCAAAAAAAAAAAAAAAAAAAAGGCTTCTTCAGAGAGCTTGCTTGTTTTTTTTTTTGTGAACTGTATAAATACACCACGTGTCTTTTTTTTTTTTTCTCTGCTTTCTCTCCCCACTGCCCAAGTAACAGTTGACTGGCTTTTCTTCTAGACCGCTTTACTAGACTGCAAGATGCCTGGTAGTCATAGGAGACAATAGCTGTGAACCCTGTGCTTATCACAGGCAATCTGCGTAATTGGGCACGTACTATACTCTTGGGTGCGTAGGCAACCTTATTTATGTGCGGAATAACAGTTGGGCTTTGTCAACAACACTGGCTGCACCGTTCTGCAATGTTTTGTTTTGTCCCAGTTGCCAAGTCTGTCTTCAAGATTGGATGGGCCTGTCTCCTTCCTTCGATTCAGGACTATACTGGCCCTTACTAAGGGTTTTGTCTGCGCAGTAGTTCAAAACGGGGCTGACAATGAGTTAAGGATGTTTGTTGGTAAGGTTAGGTGAAGGGTTTGAGAGGAGCTTTATAGTGCCCGCTAGAGTCTCATACCGACTCTGATAGGCTGGGTTGAGGCAGGGCTGCCCTGCAGCTCCGTGGGCGCGGCGGGGCCTGCGGCACCGAATACCTCCGCAGGCCTCTTCCGAGCACAGCTCTGTACCGGCCGCCGAGACCGGAGGCGGCTCCGGCTGCAGTGCCGCCTTTCGTCGCATCGGCAGGAGACCGAGGCGCGCTCTTGGGGGCGCGCTCCCGCGACGCCTCCGTGCCTTGACCGCGCGCGGGGCGGAGCGGGACCGCGCCGNCGCCGGCCGCTGGCTCCGGCGACAGTTCCTCGTCCTCAGACCCACGGGCTGCTGAAGGGGCAGCCCCGGGACGCGGGTCGGCTCTGTCTCTGAGACCGGGCGGTCGGGGGTCTTGCCAGCCGCTCCGGTTTCTCGGAGGGACGAACTTGTGGGGCGGCAGCGACCGAGTGTTCCCACGGCGCCGGCATTTAGCCAGGGAGCGGGAGAGGCGCTGGAGCGCGCCCGTTCCGTTCCCCGTTGCGTAACGTGGGCAGTGCCGGGGCGGGGGCGGCGCTCGCGCTCCCGGGCCCGCGCAGCCGCCGCCGCCCCGGCTCCGCCGTCAGAGGTGCGTGACGGTGGTCAAGGGCAAGGCCCCGCCGTATCCATCAGGAAACGTGAAACCGGCCTCACGGTTACTGTGATTTCTTGTGCAAGGTTTCGGGGGCGAGGGTCTTGTTTAGAGGTTTTGTTGGTTGGTTTTGGTTTTTTACGCTTATTCCACAGACAGGTGCGTGTATTCTTGTGTTTCTTTTCCCACTTCACATTATGTTTTGTCGGCTGTTGCTATTGCATCTGCTTGATTCAAGGTTAATTTTAAGAGTTGTGAAACTGAGCTCGGTTCCTCTAGACAATTCTGTCGAGCAGGTAGAATTGCTCGTTGTTAGCAAAGAATTTGTGTTTCGGTATGGGCTAACCTCGAGGATCTCTTGTTTTTAATGCTCGCGTAAAATTTAACGCGCGCATTTAAACGCACGTAACGCAGGAAACGTAGCTACGCAGTGTAAAGAGAGAAGACGTGTTAGGAGAGTGAACAAGTTCACAGTTTTCAACGTGTCTCAATGGCCTCGTTAAAATGAGCTGTAAACACAACAGGTCAACCAAAAAGGTGAGATTTAGGTTGAGAAGGTGCTGAACAGGATGATAAGGTCCTCCTTTACTTCAGGTGTTTTCGGTGAAGCTGCTGTGGAGAGCCCCAAAGCTACTCAGCACTGTTGTCATTTGTCCCTCTAAAGTCCATACCCATCTGTGCAGGGAGGCAGAAGGACTTGAAAGACAGCTGGCAAAGCATGAAAGAGGTAGAGGGGTGGCATGTTTTCAGAAACTGAAGTGAGGGGTTATTATTTAAGCTCTTGTGTGATGTGAAATCTGAATGTAATGTGAAAGTAGGAGGAGACTGATCTCTTTCAAGCTCTGAATCGATGAGTCCCAACTCCCAGGGTGTGTTGTGGCTTACCACCGACCGTTATGAAGCTTTCAGGTTATGTGGTTTGGAGGCCAGCTACAAATCCATGATCATGGAGTGTTCTGTAATGTTTCCGTGGGCTCCAGATCCTCTAAACCCACATGGGCTCCAGATCCTCTAAACCCACAGGTATGTATAGAACCGTAGAATATCCTGAATTGGAAGGGACCCACAAGGATTATCGAGCCTGCGTACTGATAGACGCATAGCGCAGGTTAGTTATTAAGTCGCTGAACAAAGAGTGTTTGTATGCTATGTGATGTAAATTGCCCGAGTGCTTCGTTTTAGGAAGGGCTAGCCGTCCGAAGGCAGGACGGTAGCGTTGCATTTGCGACAGGGAAACCGAGTACGCCGGTACGCGACTAAAATGGTGGAAGACGAGCGATAACTTTAGGACTTCTGAGTGTTTTGCTCGCATCGTTCCTTTTTAGATTAGTTTTTCGGTCTGGTATAAACAAATGGGGGATCGAGGATTCCCGATGTTGGGTGTCGCAGAGAAGAATATGAACAAACGCATCAGCAATAGGAGTGGCAAAGAATTGCCCTTAAAATCAAATGAAAGGAGCATCTTTGATAGTTTTTCTCTTTTGGAGCAGGTGTGCCTTTACGTTTACGCAAACTTACTTTAGAAGAAGACGACTGATTTTCCACTGGGAAAGAGTTTTCATGCTTCTTTACTGTGGACTTTCTGATGCAAAATCCCTAAATTGCGGTAACTGACAAAATGTATCGTCCAAGCTGTAATATTACGTGCCCGTCCTTTTGAGCTTTGTCCTCCAGCGTAGTGGTTACAGTAGTAGGAAATGTACCCGTATTAGCAAATTTAGTTTTTGCTGCTCTGCGTGTGCACTGCAGAAATACTCACTGATGGCTACTGGACAGTGTACCGAGATCTCTTTTTTATTTTTCACATCTGTGAAGAAGCTTTCTATGAAGTCACAAGTGCAGATGGAAGTGGGACCTGTTTTCCTTTGGAATTGTTAAGTGCTGACGTCGTTTGCCGCTTAGGGTCCCTCTAAGAATGGGTCCTGTCACAAAAATGATGTTTCCTCATTATCAGAACAGCAGTAAGGCTCCCATGAGTTCTTTCTCAAATGGAAGACTGCGAGACCGGCGTACATAATTGAATGTAATACCCGGGGTTCAGTGATTCTAAATAATGGATTGGCTTTCTAACTTCCTTGAATCGAAGCTTGTTTTTGACAAAGCAACAATCACGCGAGGATCGCTTTGATGAACGTTCTTCAAAGATCTGACAGTTCTGTATTGGTGATGTACTCGTAGACATTTATAAATGCTTTGGATATAGTTTAGGCTTGATGCTGTTACAGCTAAGATTCTTACAGCTTCCCATATGTTTCAGATCCAATGGCTGTCCCACCATCGTACAGTGACTTGGGAAAGTCTGCCAGGGATGTATTCAACAAGGGGTATGGTAAGTAAGATGATGATGGTTTGATCACCCTTCGTCTTTTTTCCTGAGGCATCTTGAAAATGCCAGTAAGAACGTGAGTACGTCAGAGACTCCCTAACACCTTACGGCGGAAAATCAGCAGAGGTCTGGAGCATCTAGCCCCTTTTGATTCTGAACTTTGGATATGTGTTACAAAAGTACTGCCGTGGCAAAGAGTTTGAGGGGAAAGTTAGGAGTTTGACCTTAACAGAACAATCTCAGAAAAATGCTGCACCCTTTTTTTACCTTCTGATTTTTCTGTCTAGAGTCATGAAATCAGGGATACTGATGTAGTTTGCCATAAGAGACCATATGCAGCAATAAACAGGTTCCTGAAGCAGAGTGATCTCTAAGTTAATCGGAATAGCCTATTGTTAAAGCCGGAGTGCAAGTATTTTCACAGTATTTGCCTTTCTCCCTTTTCTGGAAACAGTACTAGAAAGTGTTGATTTTTTAAAATCTGATTTTGAGTGTAATAAAGACTTTGTTTGTATCCCAAATCCGTATGCTACGTAAAACTGGAACGCGCTGTGGTCCGGTCCCTCCCACCCTGGAGAGAGTCACTGAACAAAGAGCGTTTGGGCTTTGCTAAAAATCAACTCCAGTTCCCTGCTTTAGCATCAGTTACTTCAAGCTTTTCTACTTTGTGCAAGGGCCAGATATTTCCTTAGATTTAGAGCAGATAGAAAAGGAAGAAAGCAATAATACTTCTGTATATGGCACTGACTGAAGTAAGTTGAAACACATGTTTTTTGGAGTAGAGGAAAAGAAAATTTTCCTGCCCTGCAATCAAAAATACAAATGTAAACTAAGTAAATCCGAAGAGATGGTTAACTGTATCGATGGGTCCCGGACTGCAGGTTGCTATAGAACGTGGAGACACTTGATGCTTGGTGTCTATTATGATTATAAATTATGAGGCCGCTTACTTTGAGTTGTCAAAATTCCTTCGATCATTCTTCTCATAATCCTCATAACCCTCAGTATGATCAACAACTGTTTAAACATGAAAATAGGCTGTTTCAGGTCGGTGTACCCTACCCGGCATACTTTGGCTATGTTGGAAATAAGCCTTGTTTGTATCTTGCAGTGAAACGGGCGCTGTGTGCTATTTTATTTTCAGGATTTGGAATGGTCAAGTTAGAGCTGAAGACCAAGTCTTCCAGTGGGGTGGTAAGTACTGGGGGCTTTCAACATCGCCAGCGTGGCAATGGAAGGACAAATTCCCGAACTGGTAACAAATATTAACTTGCTAGCAGCTGTTGCTTCTCTCTTTCATTTCTCACTTTAAAACTCGTAGCCGACTTGAGATATTTCTACAATAGTACGTAGCTGATGGAGCAGTACTTCTTTTCCTGTGGCGTGCAAGAATTTTCACGTATCTTCTTGTTACTTTCCTCCCTGTTCCCACTGACAGATCCCAAACATGAGTTTCTCCACCTTACGTAGCTCTCATTTCTACCTATGAATGCAGTTGAGTTTCCCTGCTGTTACTGGTTTTCGTAAGATTTTTAGTCCAGAGGGACTTCTATCCAAAAGGTCAAGGGGCAAATAAGCACCAGAGTTTAACTTAACTGCATTTTCACTCATTTCCACTGTGTTTAAAATCCAAGACTTAATTAAAACTGAAAACAGCCCCTCTGCGGTACCCTGTACGTAGAATTTGAGATTTTAAGTAAGCTTTAGCATTCCAAGTAACAAGAATATTCTACGATCCGCCGTTTTAATGATGGAGAACTGGAGCTTCCTCGCAGTTTCACAGGAGGGCTGGCAAAACTGGGAATGGGTGTCCTAATTTTGATCTTTAACCACGGGCATATGTTGTTTACTAGATAATGTTTTTCTTACGCTGACTCTGAGTTCTCCGCATCTTACCGCTCAATGCTGTTCTGATTGGTAAGATGAGTTGCTTTTCAGCCTACTTCATAACCGTATCTGCCTTAGCTCCCTCCTTTTCTTGCACTCTTATCGTGCACACGGTGTAAATTGTTACTTTTGTATTACTACGTTCTGTCTCAACTGAGCTTTTGATGATTACTTGCATTGTGCACCAGGAATATGTGGGCACGAGGAACTACATAGTCTCCGTACTATGGCTGCCTCCATTTACTGACGTCTCTTGATAGGCAGTTTTCCTGGCTGGAAGTTTTGATTCTCAAATAATATGCTAATAGTTAATTATGCTGTCTCCTGGCTGTGATGGAACACGAACAACTGTAGTAAATTCTAAAATGGGCTTTTTCTTTTCCATGCAATTTTCATTGGCTGGTTATCCAGTTGGTAAGAATAGTGACTGCTTTGACATGTTGGCTCTTTAGTGCTTTGTCTGACAAGGCTTTCTGTGCTGCATACTGTCATTTGTGAACTGTTAAATTGTTTTTAGTCGTGTTACTGTTCACGCTGCGCAGTTTTACTGTGTCCGTAGCTCTAAATCTGCTGTATGATCTGCGCATGTAAAGCCATTTGCAATCTTTGTCCAACAGTCCACTACAAGAACACTGTAAAAACAGCAGGAGGGAAAACGAGATAGATATGATATCGGTACAGCTGTCTGTTGCTTCAGGTTTTGAGCTCGTTAATGTTTCTGATGAGGATTCTGATGCAACGAAATAGAGTTTTCGGGATGGAGATGAAGTTAGGAACAAAGCGTGAGATCTAATTCGTACATGGATACTCACAGTACCTCTGATTGTTACGACACAAACATTTGGATGTTTCTCCTGTGGACTTAGAAAACAGCAGTGATACCTGTGCACTTAGAAAACCACAACGATAGTGTCTATTGATTATAATAGTTTCATAGATTGCAAGTGGTTTTGCCTGCCAAGTGCATGGCGTTCCTGTAGATGCCGGGCACCATAAACTAGAAGGACAATGAGAAGCTAAGCTTAACTGCTGATGCAGACTGGTGTGTGACCTGGAGCCAGAATGAGTTTGATTTTTCAGCTACAAAAGATTCAAGAAATGATGGTTTGGTGAGATGTTCTGGTTTGCACAGAAAAAGACTGATGGCAGCAGACTTCTGACTCTGTGGCTTCCGCTTTCAGAAGCAGATTGAGTCCTCGATGCCTGACAGAATGCTTTGGCTTTTGATCGTATGACAGTGCAGGCTTTTCTATTTCCTTTGGCTTTGAGACGAGTGTTCACAATCTGTCCTTTGCTTGATCTGAGAAGGAAACCAAGCTTTTTTAATCAGTTGCCTGCACTAAGGTTAGAAGAAAGGTACTTCTGAATTCTGATGCGGGTTTGAGATGTCTTTACGCCGAGTTTGGGGAAGTGACGTTAGAACACCGTATAGCGATTATGTCTTAGAGGGTAGTCTTAACGCATCCTGACTTCTGTCATGTGTTTTTTGTTATCTGGCTAGATGTGCCGTGCTGTTGCGGTAGTGCATTAGCTTAAGTAAGTGTCCCCCGCTCCCTCGGCAGCGTCCCTCACCGCCCCAAACTGCGTGTAAGGATTGTGACCTGGCTCCCTAGCACTTCACCTAGCCATTTAAAGATGGTCTTTGTATCCTCGTATGCTTTGCAAAGTCTAGAATTGTGAAAGTAATGTACACGGCGTCCAGGAATACAAACCTGGAATGAGAAAGGTCTCAAAAGTCAGGGTTCTAAAGCGTGGATACGTTGGCAATGGATCCTGCCATCTCTTAAGCACTGTATCTTTCAATATTTAAACTTCAAGAGAGACATAACTTGGAAATGTAGTGACAGATTATTTGTCTTTTCTCAGGGGAAATAATTGAGAGATGAGGATAACAAATGAGAGCAGTTCTCAGAATGCTTCTTAAAACCTAACTCATACGACTTGAGCTTACTACTGCGGCAATATGCCTATTCACTGCTTAATACTCAGCTGTGGATGAAACACTGAGTAGACTACCTCTTGAGCTATTCCAGGAGAGATGTACGTTGAGACTTCAAGTCCACTAAATAACAGGAAGCTCTGATGTGTGGAGGACTGGCTGAATAGCATGTTACAGAATACATGTTATACAAAATTCAAAGCGGTTGGTTCCGTTACGCTACTCAGTGAAGGACCAGCCTGACAGAGGGATGTGAAGGTGCTGTGGGGGTCAGGTTACTTTCTGATACCGTAAAGGAGGAAAGCTCTAAAATTTGAAGATGCCTTATAAAGGGTGACTTAGCTTCTGAAGTGGAGTTACTGGCTGAGGTAATGAAAGAGAAGTTGTGGGGGATGGTGCTAAAGTCACCACAGTATGTGAAGAGTCTAAATGACAATAGCATAAATGGTAGGGGGAAGCGTAATGTTAGGGTGCGTTAGTCGGTGTCAAAAGCATCGGTTCTCCGAAAAACGTTTTTGCTGCCGAAACACGGGGGAAAATATAATTACAATGAAGAAACACACGAAATGTTTGGAGAAATGTGAGAAAAAACTCTTTTTTTCCCTTTTGCTATTCGTCTAACAGTGTAACTTGAATGTAGGATTGCTTTTCCTAAGGGGGAGCAGATTTCCAGGACTGCAACAGGTGCATTTCATTCACAATTGAGACAGTACTAGTCAGATGATAAAGGGATTTAGAAGAGATTGTGAAGAAAAATCCAGGAATATATACGGCTTTGTATCCCAAGCAAGTATCTTTTTATATGTGGATAAAGATTCACGTGAAGGTACAGAGCAAATTGTGGAATGTTGGAATAACTGCCACTTTGCCAAAAAAAAAAAAACAAACAGAAAGTCAGGAAAAGAATTTTTTGACAGATAAGCTAGGGGAAAAGTGTGGTAAAGACTGGGGGGAGCAAGTAATCAACCCCCCATGATGAAAAGTAAATGAAGGTGTCAGGTCTTTGTGTAATAGGGCTTTTTCCAACCTAGGCAAGTTCCAAGGCTCTATCGGTACACCTCAGTAAAAGAAATACTCGGAACAGAGATGCCAGAAGGAGTAGCATTTTTTGACACAAAAGAAATTATTTTTGGTGGGGATAGGGAAGAGGAGGAGGATGATTTTGAGGGTTCTGTCAAAAGGCCTCAGGGTATGAGTGCTGGCACTTGACAAGTGGAAAAACTGAGTGTAGTTAAGTATAAAGGGTGCTGAAACTCGTGACCATGTGATTAGCCCAGTTGATTAGAGCACAGTGCTAATAACGCCAAGGTCGCGGGTTCGATCTCTGTATGGGACGTTCATGTAAGAATTGGACTCGATGATCCTTCTGGGTCCCTTCTAACTCAGACTATTTTGTGATTCTGTGATACTATGCTCTCGACAGGAATTCGCTGCAACTGGTTCTTCCAACACAGACACAGGCAAGGCTTCAGGCAGTCTAGAGACCAAATATAAGATCAAAGACCATGGACTGACGTTCACCCAGAAGTGGAACACAGATAACACACTGGGAACAGAAGTTTCTGTGGAGGATCAGGTAAGACCAAGCAGGTACTTTGGGAATGTTTCTGCAGCTGGTACGAGAAAGTATTGAGTTGAACAGAAAACACTGGAGAACGAAAATTGCACAAAAGTATCTGGAGTACTAAAAGAAGTTACTAACTATTTGCAGAACACACAGGCTGGGAATGGGGGGTGCTGGCATTCTCAGAGCCATGTGCCGCTAGGTCATGATTTGGGGATACAGTAACTGCAGTTACGGGTGTGTGGAATTACCTAGCTGGTTGAATGAACCTAACCGTGTAGAACTGTCACTGCTGCAGTCATGCAGGGAAACCAAAGACAGGTCTCATAATTTTAGGTGGTTTAATGTATAAGGACTTAAGTTTGGCTGCCTTGAGATTGAATGTATTTTGTAAGGTTGAAGAGAAAGATGAGTGTTCGCAGCTTGGCACCGCTTACGCAAAGGGTTGCTAGCGTACAGCACTCTCAAAACAGAGTTCTTTTTGACATTAATAGGTGTATGCCTTTCACTTAATGCCTCACGTATAAGGTAATGATGCCAAAGATAGCAGAAGTTCTGTGGTGCCGTCTGTCATGTATGGCCATTCGTGTTTGTACTTTGACCTGTGCTTTAAAATGGAAAATGCTGTCTAGCTCATAACAAAGATGGGGGAAAATGAGACGGTTATGTGCTTCGGCCTGTGAAGAAGTACTGCGTCTTAACAGAGTATCTGTAGATTATGAGAGAGATTTTTGAGCTACTGTATGGATTGTTGGAACTGTAAAGAATAAGCAACCGTGA
Organism: Mystacornis crossleyi; assembly: GCA_013400655.1. Lineage (NCBI taxonomy): Eukaryota > Metazoa > Chordata > Aves > Passeriformes > Timaliidae > Mystacornis > Mystacornis crossleyi. The sequence goes on along the minus strand of VYZQ01023395.1, from coordinate 67,137 downwards.
ACTGAGTAGTTTTCTTCCTGTCATTATTCTGTGAATAATTTTCTTGTTGTCAGCTCTAGATGTGTCATCTTTCTGTATGTAAAAACATACCTACCAAGTCTGTGCTGTTAAAGGGCTTAATTGTGGGAAGAAAAAGTCCTATTTTAGTGCTTCATCATGCAGCCTCTTCAGATTTCGTTGTAAATCATGAGGGAGACATTATGGTCATCTTTTGTTTTCTCTTTAGACATGAAGTAAGAGTTCTAGTAGTGGAATATAACAAATTATGTTTCAACTGATTTTTGAGCAGTGTCTATTTTTCTTTGCAGTTGGCTGAAGGATTGAAGGTGGCTCTTGACACTACATTTGTACCAAACACAGGGTAAACAGTTTCTATTACCTTTATCTAAGGAATGCTAGAATTTCCCGTAACTTCTAAAAATACTTATTCTGCTCGTTGTGTAAATGCTCAGCATTTATTGGAGACGATTCTGCAGTCACTGTAGAATCTTCTGCAGGCAGTGGGTAGTACTGACCTCAGAAGGATAAGGTCTGCTAGAAAGCGTTCTTCAGCTTTTTGGCCAGTTGCAAATTTATTGTTTTGCAATAGGTACTAGATCTCTACCTCTCCCCTTAAACAACTAGGTCTTCGTGGAGTTGACAGTCCTAACGCTGTCAACTCAGTAAACCAATTTTTTCTTTTTTTTTTCTGCCGATGCTTTTGGCCAGATGTCTCTGCACAGTTGAATGAGGAGGTAGAGTGGGCAGTGGAATAGCACTTAGTTGTCTTTCTCAATTCTCATGTACTTAATTTTGGTAAGTAGTAGAGCAAAGGAGGGGTGTTTATGTCTGAGTAACGCACAAAGCTTGAGACTGCTTTGCAGATAATGACTGGTATTTATTTGTTGTTGGGGAGAGCCTGTCAGAAGAATCTTGAGTTTGAAATACTGCTTGGATAAGAGGAATTAGAAGCTAAGTCAGAAATGAGACCCCAGGCCTAGGTGTGAGCAACAGGCAGCACAGGTGTTCTGCTGTGTCTTGAGTGGAAAAGAAAGGAGGCTGGGAAGAGAATTAAAGACGTGGTAAAGTTTTGTCGTAGTTGCATTTGAATTGGTAGCAAAATCAACCGAGACGTGCATTGGAGAGAAGAGGTATCACAGGAGGGACAGAGAAAGGCTGACTAAGTGGACGATGTCTGGAGGATGAAGAAATCCATTTTCGGTAGAGGAGACCGGTACCCAGCAGTGAAGAAAGGAAAGCGAGCGCTGCACGAGGAAGGGACAGCGGAGGGAACCAAATGGACAAAAATTCATTGAAAGACAGCTGTCGCTGCAGGGTTACGGATGCTCCTGAAGGAAACCGATGATGCCCTAATGCATTACGCTTGCTTGCAGAGAAAAAAATTTGAAATCAGATGGGTTTTAAAGCATTAAGGAGAAACGATTTTGGGGTTTTTTGCTTCTTGAGGATCGATCGTAAGGAGTTTGAGGTGGTAGGGGGAAAAGTGGCACCACGTGAACATACGTAACACCGTTATCCTTATTCCATGCCCTCTTCACCGGCAGTTAAGTTTTGAGTAGGCATTACAGTAGTTTCACTAACTGGCCTTAAAGGACCTACGTATCGGAATAAAACTACATGTATTACATACTTGTATACTACTGCGGATAAAACTGCTTGTTTCTCTCTGCAGGAAAAAGAGTGGAAAGTTGAAGACCTCCTACAAAAGAGACTATGTACATCTAGGCTGCAACATAGACATTGATCTCTCTGGACCAACCATTTATGGCTGGGCAGTGTTGGGCTGCGAAGGCTGGCTTGCTGGCTACCAGATGGCTTTTGATACGGCCAAGTCTAAGCTTTCCCAAAATAATTTTGCCTTGGGATATAAGGCCGGAGACTTTCAGCTGCACACTAATGTGTAAGTATTACCTGAGCCTAGAAAAACATTATCAGAGGAGCCAAACTATAGGAATAGTTGGCAGTAATGGCCTTAGGTCAAAGGTGGGTAAATGGAAGGGGATGCTGATTTTTTTCCAATTAATTTATATTCAGTGTTTTCGTTTGCAGTACAACCAGAACAGGGGCAACTTCCCAACTCCTGGCTTTCTTGATACCTTGTTTCAGAGTAATTTTGGGGTTTGTATATCTAAGATGCTGATGCAAAGGCACTTTATGTTAATTTGTAATTAAAAGCTGTGAGCTTTAACTTCTGTTATGGCACTAGACAAAAGAGCCTTCAATTAAACTACTGTACCTTCTCCCTCTCTCCATCAGACAGAAAGTCTCTCACTCAGAAATGCCCAAGGCGAAGGAGAGAGGCATGTGTTGCATTTTATGTTTCCAGCAGCCATCACTGTGTAGCTCTAGTCTTGGCATTGAGATGCTCTGAGATGCTTTGAAGATGGTGTATTTAAACAACCGTAATGCAACAACATTGTTTTCAGTCTTCTCGTTCCCATAATTGAAGTCTCATGTATTGTTACTGAAGTCTCCTTTATGTGTTACTGCACGCTGGCTTACTTGAGACAAGCAACCGGGTTATCTGGNAAAAAAAAAAAAAAAGGCAGGAGTCTGCTAGCTCCAGCTAGGAAGTAGTGAGCCTGGGTTCAGGGAAGTATTAGATCTCTTGGTTCATTTTAGGAGATAATGATCAAACGACTGTGGGGATGGGTTAATCTAAAGAGTTACTGAACAAGGCAAGGCTTGACACATTTGCATCTATTACAAACAGGAATGATGGCACTGAGTTTGGTGGGTCTATTTATCAGAAGGTTAATGATAAGGTTGAGACATCAGTCAATCTTGCATGGACTGCTGGCAGTAACAACACGCGTTTTGGTATTGCTGGAAAGTACCAACTGGATGAGAAGACTTCCATTGTGGTAAGAGTTTTGTTACAGAAGTGAGTATTTCAAGCTCTCCTAAATACTGAAAACTTGTGTTATGAAGCAGTTGCTTTAACTAGTTACTGAGGAAGTATGGTAGATGGCAAACTGGGGCTTCTGTTGTGGTTTTTTTGAATTGGGACCTCACACATACTTGCGAGATTAGGGGGAAAAAATCTAAACTATAATTTTGTCCATAGTGAAGTAGTCTGACTGCTGTGCTTTGAATAGTGTGCTAGTGTGCTGCAAAATGTATTTTAAAAGGTAATGAAAGGACGCAGTGTCCTTTTAAATCCATAATGTAAAACCATACTATAGTTATAACGGTGGAACTTCAGCTGAGCTTACAGCCTTCTCCGAACAGTAAGTTAACCCTTGAAAGTCAGCTGACGTGCGTGTGTTTTATACTAAGAACTGAAGTAGCAAGCATTTATGTTTCAAAACAACAATTAGTTCCGGGACCATTGAACCAAAGTTAAAGTTGAGAAATACGATTGTAAAGAGCTCAAAACTTAGCAATGCAAGAAGGGGATTGCGTATTCATTTATTGCTCTTTAGAAGAAAAAAGAAAATCGCTCCTGAGTGATGTGAACAAAGACAGACTCTGAGGGACTGGAGTAAGTAGCTCTTTAAAGGATGTAGAGACATAATAGAGGCGGCAGCGAAGAACAGCGTGGCATTTTGTGTAGGCAGAATTGGACCACCATTTGCTTAAGCTGGAAACTCCTGAGAAAAGGAAAAGATTGGAACATGCTTCTAACTGAGGTTGGTCTACAAGTAGCTGAAGAGCATTAATGCATAAACCATCTTGTCAGGGCACGGGGGACACTTCTGTATGAATACTTAAACACAGTGTATAAACACCGTGACTGTTTTTTTCCTTGTAGGCTAAAGTGAACAATGCCAGCCTCATTGGAATCGGTTACACTCATGCCCTCCGACCTGGTACGTAATTCTCACTGGTAGCAGCAAATAGTGTTAAGTATTCCACTGTGGTTTAATTTGCTGTCATCTTAAGAACAGAAGAGATGAACAAAGGACCTAGAAGTCTTTATGCAGACTCAGAAAAGTAAAGGATGTGTACGTACACAAGTTCCTGTAGCAACTAAGCCGCATTAGTGAGGTCAAGTACCTGAGGGGAGAGCACTCTGCCAGGGATCTCAGTGTATGATGGCTCTCATGACTTGCTTTTGTAGGTGCAAAGCTGACCCTCTCAGGCTTGATTGATGCCAAGAATTTCAGTGCCGGAGGTCACAAAATTGGGCTGGGATTTGAGCTGGAAGCGTAACACAGCTTGAAGTAAATCAACTGGTGGTGCTCTGGAAGATGAAGGAAAAGTGTACCCAGTGCATTTCAGCCTTAATATTACTCTGAAATTTGAAGAAGTGTGAACTTTCTGCTCTTCCCAAGAATGACTTTAACCCGATGCTGAAGTCCAGAGGGTGCCAGCACAACACAGACAGACACTTGAAGGCATGCATGGAAGTTGTGATGTTTGTGCCACATTTCAGTTTCCTGTATTTTAAATCTGTTCCAAAAAAAACAGAAGAAGATCCAACCTCTTCCCGTTATTGTATTGCGTTTTGCATGTCCTATACTTCACAGCCTTTTATAAAAGGAGGTCTCTGTGCTGTAGTGGAAATTTGGGGTTACAGCAGAATGAAATAAATTGGTCACAGTCAGAACATAAGGTTGGTGTGTCTTGACTCTCACCAAGGTTCCATCAAGCCGGTGGTTTTTTTTGTTTTCATGCAACTTTAAGCACGGTTAATAGATAATCTGCAAATGCTTTGTTACACAATACGTGTACACTGAAGATTTCCTTCTACTGTGGTTTCTAGGCTTACTTCCTTACACCTCTCACGTTTCAGAGATCTGCACAGTGAAAGCAGCTTTTTCCGTTATAATGTTATTGAGGGCACCAAAAAGAGCAAACCAAAAGTTTACATGTTTTAGGTAATTTCGTTCCCATATAGGAAACAGGTAAGTACAACCATTACACTTAAAGAAAAAAGTGCAAATCAGCAAAGTTAAGAAATTAAGTTCACAGTTCATTAGGAAGGTGACATCTACCAGTGACTGGGTATACGTTGTTGTCCATTGTTCATTTAGAAAGCCTAAAATGCAGCAAAACAGCCACAGGTGATGCCTAAGGGAAGATACAGCAGGAGAGAGAGTATCTGCTGTCTTAAGGCACAGCTAAGAACATTTTCCAAGCAGTTAGAACAGGCATTCCCTACTGTATCTTTGTGAAAAAAGTGTCTGAGAAGTGGATACTAAAAGCTAGGCCATGTGTATCACATAAGCAGTAGGTGACAGTAGAAGGAGGCAGTTGATATTCCCTTCTCAGAGGCAGCAGCTTTTCACAGTTGGCTTCCCAAAGTAGCATGGCTTCAGAGGCGACCAAAGTGATTTTACATCTGGGTTTGTTCTGGACTGTTTGTTTCTTCCACCTGAAGCTGCAGCCAGCTCCAGTCTAGAGCCTAAAGAATAAACAAAGTTCAACACTAGCTTACAGTTGAGCTTACTCTAGAATAAAGGGGAAGCATGTTAAAAGAGTTTTAAAAAATTTACTGTAAACAAGTTGGTCAATTTAACTTTGTGATGAGCCATGTGACTGCTGTCAAGGAAACCCTTAAGCTACTTGCACGCTCTGGTATTTTACACTCTTTTTAATATTCTGCATCCTAAGCATCCCTGCCCACCACGGTACTGCCACCCGATCATCCCAGATTTGCGTGCGCTCTCGCAGTATTTTCGTACAACGGCCAACTGTTTTGCCCCGACCTTTACTGCTCAGCGCAACAACTGCCCAGCAGATGGCTCCCAGTCTTGGCAAGCAGAGTCACTCAGTCAGCAGATTATGAGGGAGCAAGTGCTTCCTCTCTCTGCAACTCCTACTCTCCCCTCGTGCAAGAGTAAATTGCAGATTTCAATCGGCTGTATACGACTAGGGGTGGCAAAGTTACACAGGCAGAACTTTAAAGCCATGCGCTTCCCTGGTCTATTTATAGAAGAATGAATACATTACCAAGAAACTCTGCTCTTGATCCTTCATTGCGTCGTGCATCACGTTTTCTAGTTGACTACAAAGTTTCTGAGATTCCAGCAGTAGCTCCTCACTGAAAGGGATAATTATTACACTATTATTTTCTATGACAGTTTAAAGAGATGCTGCCTCTGTCGTTAAATATTTTTGGCAGATATGCTGCAGAACACTGAAGTCAGTGAGGTCACAGGCCTGTAATTCATACTGCAACTTGAAAAGTTGGTGGCAGCCCCTGATTCACTGGACAGGGGAAAGGAAATGTATTCCAAGATGGAATTGGGTTCTTATTATGTGGAACCACTGTTGCTAGAGAAAAAGCTGAGAACAGCTACAAACTTAATGTTGGGGCAACATGCAAATAAACAAACCAAGGTCTCTCATTCCAAGTGGTGACCCAGTTCATTTAAGCAAGGCAGAATTACACATGCTTGGTTACAGCAGTCTCCTCCATGACACAGCTCAGCTACTATGAGCTTACGTGACAATGCTTCAACAGTTCTTGCTGGCAGTGTACTTCCAAGTGAGCCCAACCATCTCAGATTGAAGGAAGAAAACAAAAAACCCCCACCTTTATGACTGAGGCGGTGGAAGTGAAGCTATACACGATTCCCCATTTTTCACAAGGAAAATATGCAAGCCCCAAGTAGTCTAACTACTAAGTAAAGCAAGACTGCTGAAAATGCAAGCTGAACACAAAGTGTAAAATATAAGAAAGCCTGTGTGGCATTATTTCACAAAGCAGGAGGCCCAGCTCTGTAGGGCTGGCATTAGCAGCTGAAGAACTCCAGACTTTGCCTCACCTTTTTCTTACAGATTTTGATAAATTGTACGTTCCAGAGGGGACCTGCAGCAGCAGCTGACCTGAGCTACCGAGCCGTGATGTGTTCATGCTCTCTGGACTGCCAGTAACAGGACCACGTACTTTACTCTGAAGAAAACACAGAATATTCAGAGTGCAATTATTTCCATTAGTTTTCAGCAGCCAGGAATACGAGACAACCTCGAACTTGGCTTTAATACTAATTCAAAATAAAGAAAAGCACGACAGGGCATATTCGATTTACTATTATTTCAGGAACCTGTGCGACAAACCATATTTCCAGGTTAAAGTGGAGTTTTTATTTTACTTACACAAGCAATTTTTAGCAAGTTCCACAGTTCTTTCTGCCGTTTCTCCTGAAGCCTAACAACTGTTTCCTCATCTTCGCTCATCAGATTCATCACTTTCTCCACTCTGGGGAACAATTCCAATGCCTTCTGTTTGCAAACTACAGTTTTACTACAAGAAAAGTAAAAACTAATCAGATCGCACATGGGCCACTGCAGTAGGAGAACATTTCTGAAGTTACTTATCTCCTGTAACACTGCAAGATCTCATTGAGTTTTAAACCTTCTCTTTCTGGAAGAGAAACTGCCTTCTCTCAACTCAATAAAATGTACAAAGCTCACCTGAGCTGAGCATAAATGACCCGGACTTTCTTTTCAAAGGTCTGGATTGCCTGTAGGAGCAGTCGTACTATTTCCTGGCTGTCACCGCTTGTCCTCTGATCTGGAATGAGAGTCAGTATTACACAGAAAGACAGGTTTATAGGACAGAGTGAGAAGATTCTCGGTGGCTTGTTTCCACTGCTGCTTCAATCCCGTAACATCCAAAGTTCAGGATACGCAGGTTTGAGTAGGATGAATTACACTGAATTTTAGCCACCTTCTTCAAAATTTAAAGAACTTGAAAAGGAGAGTTGGGACTGTATCAAAGCAACAGCCACGTCTTTCATCCTTCCTACACAGAAGCAGCGGCATATGCTGGTAGCAAGAGCCTGCTCTGGGAAGAGCTCCAGAGGAGTTTGGAGAACAGCTTACAAAGCACCAAGAAAGGAAGGCTGGCCTAGTGCGAAACAGACTCCCTGACTCCCCTCTCCAAAAAAAGGTAAGTCCGGGCTAGTCCATGTGCTGCTAGTGTCTGGGCAGGCCTAGAAGGCAGGTAAGTTTTCTCAGTGATCATTACAACATCATCAAAGTTACTATCCACACAAAGCAAGCTGACCTTGGGCTAAAGTGTCTTTTACCTCTTGGCTTCTCTCTCAGTCTTCGGTACAGCTCTCTGGCTTGTTCTTCTCTGGAAGAAAAAGGCAGGGAAAAAACAAAGGATTTCCAAAGAACCAAAATTAAGAACAAACACTTTGAGAACTCCAACCTTTTCTGTACCTGTCTGCCATTTCAGACCAACGACAGATGAGACAAAAACCATCTTTAGTGTTAAAGTCCTCCCAGCCCCCGTAATGTGGGTGGAAGAAAAGCCCCTTCCATTGTCCTGTAGTGAGTAAGCTTAGCTAGAAACCCTCCTGCATCTGAAGCTCAGGGTAGTTCAACTCACAAATCCTCCAGTGTTCCTCCTTGTTTACGACCTAGTGGGCTTCTCTGCAGGTCCACAATGTCTGTCTGCAGGGCCATCATCCTCTTCACTAACTGGTCCACATCATCCTCCTGAAAGCAGGAGACGTAGAACATAAGCAATAGAACAGTCGCAAAGACACTACCACTCACACTGGTTCTTCCTTTCTCATTTGCAACTCTGAACGCACCAGCAAGATGCAAACAGCAGCCTTGGCCAAAGACAAATAAGAATATGAGTCGTTTCAATTCAAGGAAATTAGGTTGGTGCTCCTGGATAAAACCACTTCCAAGACATTTCTGGGGCTTCCCCAAGATCTCCCTTTTTCCCCTAAGCCTTGCAACAGAGTGAGCTTCATGTGGTACTAGTAATGGACAAAAATGGTGCCACGCAAACCAAGGCACTGTGAAATTGGGAATCAGTCCAGACACAAGGATTTTCCATTTAAGGCGGGGAGGGGACAATGAAGAAAGAAAGGGGGGATGGGGGGGTGTGTGTGTGGAGAGAGATTATAAGAACAAGCCTCTTTTTGTTTATTAGAAAATTAGAAGAGTTAGATTTAGAAACATACCCGCCCACAAAGTTCCACAGCTTGCTCCATCTCTTTCCAGGCAAACAGCAGCTTCTCAGAAGCTACAGGAATCAAAGAAGAGTGATTGGCTTTCTCAGGTTCACAGAGAAAGAAGTAGGGGTTTTTGTGAGGATAAGAAGCATGAAAAGACCTGTTTGTCAGATGCTATACTCACTAATTCCAAATTCAATCTGCTCTTTATACTTTTCCAGATCGATTTGGATGCTTGTTTTAAAGAAGTCCAGCTTTGCTTTCAGCTGCTGAGAAAGAGAGGCCATAGAATTCTTCATCTTCGAGAGGGTACTGTTGTAACGCAACAGATTCATCCTGTGTGGGCAAGAAGGTCCTATTAGCCTCCAAAACTAAAAATTCACCAGGCTTCCGCTTACATCCAAAGTAGGTACTTGAGATAGCAATGAGGACAAATGCAGTTGTGCCAAAAGGCTAACTCTCAGCCTTTCATTAATTGCTTACAGCTCCAACCATAGGCTTCCCCATTCCAACAGGGTCCCATTTCTGTCTTCCCTTTCACCAGAGCACAAAGACAGAGATAAGTATTCTAGAGAAACTGCCACCGTACATGGCTGCTCGCTGCCCCTGCTGAAGCCTGTTACAGTCCTCTTTCAGCATCCGGATCGTGTGCCAGATCTGACCCCACACTTTCCGCAACTGGAAAAAGTGGAGATTCTTCTTTGGATCCTGAACTGAAAACAGAGGAGGCAAGGGAAAGGGAAACGTACGTATCAGCATGAAGTATGAAAGTAGCATTACCACGAAACAGACTAGAACATTACTCCTTTGAGGCGCACGTTACCGCCTGCAAAGCCTACAGCTGGATAACCCCTGTGCAGTTCCCTCAAGTATATCAAGATCAAACACTTCAGTTATTCTGATAAATTGAATGAATGACTGCTTCTTCAGTCCCAGTATGCAAAAGCTCCCTCTTCTCTTTGCACACGATACGACCACAGGACACGGACACCCCTTTCAACGCGGGACACCCGCCCCCCACGCCCTTCACGTTCATGCCAGAGAAAGTCCTTACGGATGCAGTCAACACTTTCTGGATGAGGACGCAAGGCCACCTGAGCCTCATAGGAAACCTTCCTGTTATCAAAGAGGAAGAGAAGGTCTGTGTCTGCAGCTGCGGTATCATTCACCTGCAGAAGAGAAAGACCCAACTAGGTTTTCTCAGGAAAAACAAGCCTTGGTAACACCATAAACAGAACAGTCCTCCTCAGCCAAACACAGAACACCAAAGGCAACAGGGTGCCTATGCTGCAACGGCTGTTAGGTCTGCGTGGTTACCACGACAAAAGCATGCCGCAACAGCAGGGAGTGCTGCGATCCCAAAGCGATCTGCCGATTCACTCAAAAGCAAGAAAGGGAGTATCCAGACTCACCTTGCCATCAGCTGTATGTTTAGTGACCAACTTCTGAGAAAACAGTGCAAGTCCTGCTTCCTGAAGTAGCTCCTGGTCCTGTTCTGGAATTCCCGTATCTGACTGAATCCTGGCCTTCACACTCTGCAGAGTCTCTTCCTCTGTCACAGGGTAGGTGTGCACAGTTCCCGTAACCATGTTCAAAACGTGAAGCAACTACAAGAAGAGTAGCACGGCATGAGAAACCCTGAAGATACACTGGTCATGTTAGAGCAGAGATTTGAGGGACTGAGACAATGCTCACCAATAAACTGTTCAAAGCACTTGGCAGACTCAAGAAGTCACTCCGCAGCTACTTCCTAACATTATGGCAAAGTCCTTGTCCTCCACCAAGTGGAAGAGAGGCCACATGGGAATCAAACAGCTTTAGCTACTCCTCTATCAGAAGACAGATTCCTCTTATCAGAATACGGAACTAAGCATGCACAGAAGCTATTCACTACTCCCAACAAGCTCAGGGAGTATTTGTGCTCAAGGAAGCAGGAGGAAAGCACCTGTCACTAACTGTCAGGAGACAGTTCTAGGAGTTTCTGCCTCATTCTTCCTCCTAAGTCTATGATTCAAGCCTCTCCTCTCATAGGCTTCAGGCAACTGCTCTCTGGAAAACTTTTCAGGGTCATACAGACCCATTGCTTACCTTCAAGTTCAAAATGTCATCCAAAGCTTTGAAACACCCATTGGGTCCATATGTAGGATCCGTACCTCTCTGACGTGGGTGCCACATTAACATGAGTTGCAGCCATTTCTCCAGCCTCCCAGACAAAACGCTGAGCAATAAAACCCGGAAGGAGATCAGAAGAGGTAAAAGTGCATTTGCAGTAACTATATGGCCTGTTTTGTGCGGGAGGACTGAGAAAATTCCCCCCCGCCCCTTCTCCTTCCAACACTCCACCTCTCCCCATCACAAATGCAGTGTTTAGAAGCCAGAAACCAAGACTCGCACCTACACAAGTGTGACAAGCGACAAAAGCACTGCCTGTGTCATGCACTCAATTTATTCAGAGATTAACACAGTAAGGCATATAATATAAACTTGATCCTTTTGCAGAAGCATCGGTTTATCTCAGCACAGGAATTTCTAGTACTTGCCTGTTTAGATTGTTTGGGCAGGGCAAACTGCTAGAAAACTTGACCTCTCCAGATAAGTCTTCTGAAACAACAATATCCAGCTCGCTCTTCTGACGCACTTTTGTATGCCTAACGTAAGCAAGTACAATGGTGAAATAATTGCCTACTTTTTCCCAGCCTGCATGTTAGTAGGCTCTTAAAGCTACTCTTGACAGATATAATACAGATGCCACTTTGGTTTCTCTTATCTGCCCTGCAGGAGTCAGCCCTTATCCCATAGAGCAAGTATCAGGAATGCTGAACTTGCTTAGGTAGGTCAAACTCCTGTGAAGGGCGTCAGTTTCCATTAAGGGCAAGGAACATAGGGGTATTATCCTCAGGATCAAGGGACCACACTTCTACTTCCCGTAAACAGGAAAATCACATCGTGCCCATTCATCAGCAAGCCACGGCTCACTCACCATTGCACTGGCTGCCAGTTCGGTAGGAATGGTCGGAAGCCTGTAATGCACTCAAAGGCAAGCGTGCCAAAGCTCCAGTAATCCACTGTCACCGTATACTTCTGCTGTTCCAGCAGCTCTGGAGCCTGATACAGTTTATGTACATGAGACAAAGCCACCCGCCTCTTAGCTTTTTCTATCCCTTAACATCTCATTAACATTTGTACGAATGATGACAGACATTACTGAACGCTGCCTCTCACGAGCTTTAAGACCCTCACGGAGTGAGCAGCATAGGTTACTGGCACTCCTGCTTTCTTATAACAGACGTAGCTAGCAGAAAACCCAGTGTCAGCAAAAAAACCAGTCACTTTTGCTAGCTTAAGCACCACAAATGCACCCCATACCGCGCAAGTACTTAATCCCAGCCCAAAGCTTGGTAACAGTTAATTCTATCCCACTAGAAAGCAGTAGCTGCTCTTCTAGCTGAATTCCTTCCTTACCAAGTACTGCAGAGTCCCAACAAAGGATGTGCATAGGCTACCCTGATCCAACTCCTTAGCATAACCAAGGTCAATGATTTTGTGTATTAACTGAAACACACAACAGAGAATAAGAATGCTAGACTGAAGTCCTGTTAAAAGCACATCATACAGTAGAAAGAAAAGGTTCAGCTCTTAAAAGCTACGCAGGAAAGGTGCCAGTGAAGAGACAGAAGCAGAAATGGGAGGCCACTGCAGATTCCTAAAACTGCAACGAATTTGAAGGTGTCGTGGCGCACTTAGCAGTTATCCCTCTAGCTCCTTCCAGTCTTTGGTCAATCTGTACAAATTGGTTCTTTCCTTAATAGTTGAAAGTCAAAATGTCAGGTGTTAACAGATGTCCAATACAATGTCTCATCTCAGCTGCGCACAGAATACTATTCATCTGACAACAGTGACCTGAGACAGGTGTTATCCTGGGCTGAGTGCTCTTGCAGAGGGACCATGTAACTGCATGAAGTACATGCATGTTCCCTTAAGCTTACTTGTCTGTGCAGGTAGAGACAACTGGTTCCTGCTTACCCTTTGCTCTCCTTGCTGCAGCACAATGTTCTCTGGTTTCAAGTCCCTGTGGATGATCCTGTTCTCGTGAAGGTATCTGAGAGCAGAAGCTGAGACACAGAGGAAGGCAGTTGTAAAAGCACAATTAACAGTACCTAGCACGACCTCAGTACGGATTCGGTTCTATTTAGTAGTAAGCATGGCTTTTGCATCAAACCTCGTACAATCAAACGTACGCCAAGTGCAAGAGGTAAAGTCAGCATCATAAAACTCTGGACACAAGCTGAGTTGTCTCTCTGGGTGCTCCCTCACATCCTTCCTGTAAACTGTAGTAATGCTGGCTAGCTTCCAGTAGGCAAGGACCTCCCAGACTACCAAGACTTTCGGTAGACGATCAAGATCATAAAAGGTCAGTCTAAAATGGAGTCACTAAGGTCACTGCTGCATATTCGTGGATTCAGGACTAAAAGGGTTCCATAGCTCAGACAACTGAAGGTACTGCTACCACTTACCAATGTCAGATAACAAGATGAGAATAGCTTCTTCCCGCAAGCCACAGCAATTCTCCAGCTGGTTCAGGTACTGCAAGTAAGCAACACAGAATGTCGTCTTTCCCTCCTCTATCCTGAGTGAGGCTCACAGTCCCACAAATTCTCAGGGATGCAAGAAGTTTCAGCAACAGCAATTAAATTCTCCAGATGCACAAAACTCTATGGACTGTGACCTCCGGTGGCAGCAATTACAGCTTCGTGCCTCGGTTTAATTGCATGGGAGGATAACGGAGCAGGTCAAAGAAGTCAGTGTCATTCCATTCTCATCCTTCTATTTGTTTCACCCTTCATTGCCATTCCCCCTGTGCCTGACAGTATCAGCTCAAATCTGAGGTCTACGGTCTGTGTTTTAGCTATGGGCAGATTATAGCAAAGCTTAGAAAAGCCTTAGGATTAGAACTATCATGTGTTACTTCTTCCTATGACAGACAGGAGTTAATCACTTTCAAGAAGGGTATAGCCTACAGATGCACCTATCCTACAATGGTCTTGGCCATACTCACATACTGTTGCACATCCCTTACACGTGCCCTCATTCTTTATGTGCAAACTCCTCAAAGTGTCACTTGCATCCAAAAAAATACAAAGAGTTTCACAAAGCACTTAAGTCTTTAAGAGCTGAACATAATATAAAGGACCAAGCCACCAACACCTGTCGATGCCATGACTAGAATCAGGAAGCATCAGGATGTGAAAACAAAGGTTTTAAGGGAAAACTTCAATAGAAAACCTAGGATCAGATAAGAAGCTGATCCATTCCTTGGCCACCACCCCAGGGATCTCACCTTGCGGAGGTCTCCACCTTGGCAGTACTCCATGGCCAACAACGGCAAGTCATTTGGTGCGAGCTTCTGCATCCCTTCAGGGACATCACGGGCAGCCACCACGTTGGGATGGTTCAGTCTGCGGAACAAAAATTAGGCAAGTACACGTGACGTTCTGCAACTGCTATACAGTTTCACGTGCTCATGGTCATCACTCAAAGTCCCACACGGTCCCAAATCTTTTTAGAAACTGAGCTACTGAATTCTAGAGGTTTGCATCTTTCATGGATTTAGACTCACTCCAGCTCCTGGCATTTCACGTGCAAGACAGTGCGTTTCTTCAGCACATAGGCATTACAGATCTGTCTAGAAGGTACGGCAACAAGCCTTGCAAAGGAGCACAAGGCAGCCTGTTGTCACCGTCCAGAAAAGACCCAAATTGCACTCAGACCGCTACATCCTAAAATGTCAAACCAACGCCCCAAGGGACTGCCCCAGCACAGACGTTAAGTCAGGCAAAGGAGCGGCTAGGTAGCAGCACTGTTGTAGCGCTGAGGGCGTGGCAGACGAGCCGAAGACGGCAGTGTGAGACCCAAGAGTCTCACGGAGCACGACGTGAAATCTTCTTAAGCGTGAACTTCCACGCACTTGCCGCCGCAGCGGACGGGGCACCTCCCGGAAGGAGATCCCTTGGTGGCCGGCGGCCAACAGCCTCTCCCACCACTTCCCTCAGCGCACCCGTCAGATCCGCGCTCCAGGGCCGTCTCCGCCACGCGTCCCGGGGCACTGACGCGACACCGCGCAGCGACCCCTCCGCCCGGCCCGGCCGCAAGCGGGCACCGCGCTCGGCCCGGCAGCACGGCCGCCCCGCCTCACCTCTTCATGATCTGTATTTCCAGCGCCCAGCGGTCGCGGTTGCGCGGGCTCAGCTCCTGCCGGCACTGCTTGATGGCCACCTGCTCGCCGGTCTCCTGCGGACACAGCAAGGGTTGGGCTCAGCGGGGGCCCCGAGCCGGGGCGCCGCGGGCCCGGCCGCCGCCTACCTTGTTGTGCCAGCGGATGACGTTGCCGAAACCGCCGGTGCCGAGGCGTTCCCGCATCTCCCAGGGCCCGCAGGTCAGCGCCTGCAACGCGGGCGGACGGCTCATGGCGGGCCCGGCTCCGCTCCGCGGGACCCGCGCTTCCGGCTCCGGCGGGAGCGTCCGCCCGCGCTTAAAGGGGACGCGCGGAGCCGGCGCTCGGCCCGGTCGGGGCCGCCCCGGCGCGGAGTGAGGGAGTCGCGATCGTCGGGGCTGCGATACGGCGTGGAGTCAGGGCCTCGGGATTAGAGGAGAGTACAGCTCGTGGGCTGTGTAAGTAAAATTGCAGAGTTGCCGTCTTCTTCCCACAGCATCTCCAAAACTTGCCCATCCGGAATGCACCATTTGTGTTTCCCACCGCACCGCCGGAGCCAAAGCGCTGTTCTGGGCATTATGTCGGGTTTGGATACTTGTTCCTACTGGGCTCGCTGGCTGGCGTGAGGTGCTCTAATGCCACTGCAAAGACGCACAACAGCACGAGGGTGGAAGGTGCACTCCGAAACCTACCGCAACTCGAGTCGCCTGCGTTGGACCTGCGCTGGACCACCGGGCACAGAGGGTCCCGTCGGGGTGATGTGGGCCTGCTGTGGGATGTCATGATGTCACACTTCGTCACTGACATTAAACAGTGCTGCTGAAATTATCCCGAGGATCAACTTAGAGAAAAGCCAGTAGATGGTGCTTGAGAGAGGAGACACTTTTATTGCTGGCTTTCCTAAAATATGTTAAGCACTACAAATGGCACCACACTCCGTAGAAAATTATAGTCGTCCATAAGCTGTGAAAAGCCAGGAAATAATTTTTGAAATCTTCCCCCACGGCCATTAGTTTGTTAGCATCTTTAATCCAGAAGTCAAATGGCTGTTATCTTTAAAAATAAAATAAATTAGCCCCTGCTCGCTCAGCAGTGTTCAATCTCTCTTTTTTTTTTTTNCCCCCCCCCCCCCCCCCAACAACTGGAAGTCCCTTCTGGAAACAGTCAAATGCAGCTACACTTAAATCAGATTTATGGCAGTAGTGTTATCACCGGCACCGTGACTCGTGGAGAAATACCTTTGATAATCTTGACATAGATCTCCATACAGAGAAGAGCTAAACATATAGAGTACCCAGTGTTTCATCTTTACCGTTATGCAAAACAACCACTGCCATGCTTTCCAAATGAGGACTCCACGCAGCTGCTTCCTGAAAATGGAAGTCCCTCACACACCGGTTCTTATGTCTTACACTTAATTCTGTCAGGAACCTGATTGCTAGTGAATCAGTTCCAAGCAGGTAGGACACATTCGTCACTGTAACAGTTGCACCGCTGTTTTCGTAGCAGCGCCCTAAGATCAGCTCTTAAACTGATCATCGGATTTGTATGCCACACTTTGATAACTGAATACCTCATGACCACACCCTGGTGAGTAGATCGTTTTCTAGGATGAGTAGTATCAGTGAACATTTAACTCTAGCCCTCAACATGCTATTCCTTATTTCTATCTAAAGTTCATTAGAAGTTAATGCTCATTTAACTCGCAAGCTCCCCCGACTTTTTCTTCTCCCATTTTTCTGTTCAGGGCGTGCTTTGCTCCACATGCAGGTCAGGGTCTCTCTGCCAGACATCTTAATTAGGAGTACAGCATACTACACTCGTGCTTGAAACAAGAGTTTCTCATTATTAGGACTAAGTCTACATACTGCAGACCTCTAATTATATTAGAAATCATACAGCTGTGCATTCACTCACACGCCTAGAAGCATAATGGGACAGGACAGTTCACTGTAAGGGATACGTACTATTCTGTCATGGAACAGTAAGGTGTTCAATGGGGAAAAATTGTTTTGAAGACTGAATCTGCTCTCTGACTGGAAAAGAGAAAGAACAAAACAAACTGGCTGTAAAATCCAGCAGCGTGACGGCAAACAGCCTTCCTCCCGTCCCGCACAGGCTCCCTCCCCGACAATCCGGACGCCAGCCGCCTGCCTGGACCATCCCCTCGATGCTCGGGAAGGGGTGGGATGCGGACAGCACGCCCCACGGCCGCGGGAGTCTCCACCCCCTCGAGTGGCGCTACAAGTAGGACAGGAGCTGTTCAGAGAGATCAGAGCAGAGACACAGAAAACACAAACCCAGACTGGTCTGGAAAGAAAATCATCACGAGAATACAGAAGAGAAAAAACAAAAAGGTAGGTACTGCTCTGCACCTGTTTCAAAAAGGGCATTCCCTGTTTTTGACATCAATGGCATTTTCATTAAATACTAGTAAATATTATTATTTAATAAATCTCGCTGAAGCACCATGATAGCTAACTAACTGAGCTATTACCTTTCTGCTTTTGAAGAGATTCGCTGTGTGGGTGAAGCTGCTCACTCTCAGTTGTTTCAAGAAAGTTGAAGCTTTCTAGGGAAAGGGCTGACAGCCTCGGGCTCTGACCAGTTAAGCAAGGTGGAGTCTCCTGCACAAAGGCCATTAGCACAACAACTTAAAGGAAGAGTTATGGACGAATATCTTGATGGTAAGGTAGAGAGAGAAACTAGCTGCAAAAGGAGAATTTGACTAATCTTCCCAGGAGGAGGTCAGACTATGCCTTTCACCCCAGCTTCCAAAGCACGATAATGGAGGGACACAGAGAAGGAGGAGGGTGGGTCATCTTCAGTTCTCCCTAAATATGCTGCTCTTTAAATGTGGCCAAAACCACAGGAAATACTGAGAATGATTCCCAAAACAAAGCCAGACTTTGAAATACTCATTTCCTCCAAAGTCTTCAAAGACTACAGCATCTTAGTTTTGTTTTCTTTGGGGTTTTTAGCTCTTTCCCCCCAAAACAGAGGTCTGTTTGTTATATTTTTAAGGGGAGATAGTATAAATCTGCTATTCATTTGCTCAGTTCGGAAAAGGGGTACAGAAGCACTTTATCTAGAAGGCAGGAAAAGGCAGGAAGGGTCTGCAGCCTGTTGCTTCAACTAAATCAAGACAGCTGATCATCACCAAGAAAGCTATTAGTGCTAGAGATTAAGAAACAATGCATTTTGGAATGGACACATTATGCCATTGGGAGGAAGGAGAGCTACTTCTAATTTCTGTATATATATAGAGAGAGAGAGAGATGTGGTACTTAGGGACATGGTTTAGTGGCGGACTAGGCAATGTTAGTTTTACAGGTGGACTCAGTGATCTTAAGGGTTTTTTCCAACCTAAAGGATTCTATGATTAATGACTGTTTGTTCGCCCTTAATGAGTTAGAGCTCTTTTTTAGGTCTTACTCCACACTGGTAAGATAATGCTCACATTACTACTGCTTAGAAAGGCTGTTAGTAGTAATAACTTACTATGTGGGATTTTAAGTAGTTCTGTTGATGATGCTTCAGCAAAAAGAGACAAATTTAGGGTATCACATATTTTGATGTCCTAATGCACTTGGAAGCGTAGACTCAAAATGTCAGAACATCACATCTGGGTTATTGCTCTAGTATTTTTGATCGTAAAGGAAGCACAGGCTGAGATCTGAAGTTGCACGCTGTTTATGAGAGCCCTACCAAAATGCACATTACTTGGCATGTTTCAGCTTGGAGCCTTGTAAACAGACTTTTCAAACAGCCATATGATTTCAATTTGACGGGGCTTATCGTTCGAGACATTCCAATTGACTGGCTTAAGTTGTACCTTTCCCAAAACTGAAAATAAACATACGGTAACATCTGTTACCAGTTTTCCATGCATGGTGGGACAGCAGCCATCAGTGGGTGGACAGGTATCCCACATGGAGAGGGGGAGAGATGAGGGAAGGGCTGCAGCATTATAAGCTAAGATAGCCTGAACAGGGGCAGCAGTAATCAGTGCAAGAAAGGATGCGGCATCTGATGCAAAACAGCTTTGAGAGACTATCTACAGCATTTTGCAGTATAAACACATGCTGTGTAAGGCTAGAACCTACTTGTACAGATGAATATATGAGACAAACTTGACTATAATCATAAACTTGATTAAACCATGCAGGTGCTTTTTAAATAGAGACTTCCCATGTCAGTCTTCCAGAAAAAAAAAAAAAAAAAGACATTTTTAAGTTTAAAAGATGTTTCTGAAAATGATCTACAGTTTCCTGCTGGTTTCAGGTAGCTAGGACTTTGTCCAAGATACCAGTTAGGCCAGCTGTCCTCCCACCAAAAAACCAAAAATTTCAAACTTCACTGGTGTTGCCTTGTTTTTGGGGCATCTTAGTAGGTACCTCAGAAATAAGATCTCAACAGTTCTTTACAGTGCTTCCCACGGAGAGATTCTAACAAGGCAGCTCAACTCAGACCTAAGTAGTTTCACTGAACAAAGCTTTCCTTGAAACGGTCGTAGCTACCAGAATCTCGTTTCTTAAAGCTGTAAGAACTTCAAGCCTTCTCCACAGATAGCAACAAAAATCACCAGTGATCTTGCTTAACTTGCTAACAAATAGCAAGTTAAAACATTGCCGCTGTGGGATTCAGAACACAAGCCTGCATAGCTGTAATAATGAGCCACAGCTGGAGGGAGCAAGGGTATTATAACAGGGTTACAGAAGAAACCAAACTGGATAGAGGACTGGATAGAGGTTCAGATCATTCAGTTTGGCTTTGGGAATGCTGCTGATTTAGTTCAGATTCAATTGAAGTTAATGTCTATTTGAAAATCACTTGTACAGCTTTTAAAAAGGCTTGCTATAGAATTTCCTAAGAGGTGAAAAATGTTCTGGAAGTATATTAAAAATGTACTATGAAATCACTGAGAGATGCTCCAAATTATGAGGATTTTATCATCAAGATGTGACGCAAAGATAAGGCATAGAGTAAATAAGGTTCTCGGAAGATGTTCTTGTGAATCTTTTCAGTCTGACTTGCAGCTCAAGTCTCCTCTTTTTGCAGCCTAATGATGAGAAATCACAGCCTAAACTGCCCTGCTGTACTCCCGGTTCTGCTTCAGAAACCGGACTATTCGTGCCTTTTGCTTTAAACAAATTTAAAAGCAAACAAACAAACAAAAACCCCAACAGCAAAACTGCTAAGAAACCACAGCGTCTTTCTGCAAATTAGCCTTGAATGCCAATTTATGACTCATCTATCATCCTCCAATTTCACCAGCTGTTATCCAGCTGCCTTCTCTGGCTTTACATAAACAGAGTCTGAGCTCCTGATTTCTGGAAGTGGTAGTTTTCTCAAATAATTGGGTTAGCTTTCTACATACAACATAGATGATAAAAAGGTGATAGTGTGGGCGACAGTGCCTGAATATTATTTCAAATATTATATTTGGAACTTCAGGGCAGTCCTAGAGACTGGGAATTAAATTGTATCTTCTTGCCTGTATCTTGCGCCTGCTGCGCTATCTCACTCCCAGCTCTTGGTTTGTATAGGAGATGTTATATTTCAAAGGGAAGAGAGAAAATGGACTTCTGGTGCGGGACTTGTTCAAAGCAGGGGGGGTCCGCCACATAATGCGTCGCACCTTCACAGTCTCCCGCTATGGATCAATGAAGGTTCTCTCCCAAGACTACTGACATAGAATTCATGTAAAACGGTTTGGAGAGAGTAGAAACTCTTCCTGGTGGATTGAGGAGGACTTTGAAATGTAAAGCTGCTGAGGGGATTAGAGGGAATAATGTGTAGTTGTGACTGCATAGAAGTGCCATACAGAAAGATGCTGCAACAAATAAATGAGAACATCAGAACAAAAGCCAGCCTGCCAGCCCATTGCCATACTCTGCCTTTTTAGCAAAAGCATATGATAATAGTAAAAACTAAACACTCAGTTGGGGAGAAGCTGTAGAAATATTGAAAATAAAAGACATAGCAATACTGTCCTCACCTGTCATCAAGCAAAGTCATTTTGCCTACACATACTCTACACAAGAGAGAAGCCTTCACTCTCACCCAAAGCAGCAGTCTGTAGAAAAAATGAAAATCCTCTTAAACCACTGTTACCACAGACTGACCCTTCAGCAGAGGTCTGCGCCTCTGCAAGAGATCTCTTTAGTAGGTGCCAGTGATCTGAATCTCAATTAATGCATTCAAATCACCATTACACTGCGTCATCAGACAAGCCCATCTCTCTAATAGTGCACATGGTACCGCTGGCATCCAGCAACTTAGGGAAAAAAAGTACTTGGACTTTACTTCTGTCTTATTCCCCAGGAAACACTCTCTCAGTTTCCTCCAGACCTAAAAGACTGTGCTTTAGCTGATCAAGTTTCTAAGTTTATCAAGTAAAAGCACATCTGGGTCCAGCCTGGCAGTTTCCCCAGGAAGACCAGGACAGCTGGACCAGACAGCTGAGAAGTGACGGGTTGAAAACGTGTAAAAAGAATTTTCATAATTTAAAACTTTCATTTACAGTTACACCTTGAACTCCATTCACACTGTAAACCTCCTTTGTTCAACATCTTATTTTTTGTCTCTACAGATAATTTGAGATTTGGAGCTGATGTGGAAAACACTCCGAATGGAAGGCAAACTCCCATGTCTCCTTGTGCTGGTGGGAGCAGTCGTGACTGCCCAGTGCCAGGTAAGAGGCTAATGCATCCAATCATTCTCTTGCCATCTTCCTGTATTTTCAGCAGCACTTTCTTACCATCGACTCCAGCTGTCTGCCTCAGGCAGAAGGAGAATCTGCTTAGCTCACTAGAAATCAGAGGAAGAAAAATGTTACAAAGTAGTCTACCTCTTGTTGTGGATGTGTTATGTGTTATCCTGGCTGGTTTTCATTTCAGTAAGCAAGTCTTCTCCGGGTATTCTTGGTGTATCTGTTCATTGTCACCTTTCACTGTTAATAAGAACTTCATTGTAACCAGCCTTTAATTTTCTATGGTCATCATCTTCATCACTACTCTCACTTAAAACTGGACATCAGTGGTTCCCTTGCCCCCTCACTTGAAGCCTCACACGGCACACAGCTTGAGTAAATACTACACAATTCTAAAATGTTTACTCCCTTTCTCAATAAATTGCTATCCCACCCTTCCTCCTTCTTTTTCTGTTCTTTCTCTTGTGGCCTAATCGAAGAAGCTTTCTAAACTGGTTTCTTCCATAAAACTTTATCCAAAATATTTCATTTAATTGGCTGCAGGAGACATATCTCTTAAAGATAATCAAGCTACGAAGTCTTACGGGGAAACTTCATGTCAGTGAGCAAAAGTAGCTGCTTGTTGACTTTGCTTTGGAAATTATTTGCTTGAACCTCCTTCGAATAGCAGAAAGCCGTCACGCTTTAGTTAGCATTTGCAGTGCCCCAAGAGCACATAATGACTTCCCACATGATTGAGTACAGCAGATCCCAAGTGCATGTCATCAGATGACAAGCAATCGCCTGATAATCTGTGGCAACTGAATGATTTACAATTCTTGGTGCCCATACTGAGGTACTAGAGGCACTTTTCACTGTACTGTCTGACAAGAGGGCAGACAGTTCCTCAGAGCTTCCCTGATTTACATGACCTCAAGAAAAGGACTGACTCTTTGAAAGTACTTGTTCTCTCATCTTTTTTATGAGAGCAGGTACTCACAGAATTAACATTCTTTGCTTGCAGGGCTTACACGTGCGTTTCAAACGAGGCGCCAGATCTAGAGGTAAGCCTAACTAAAGATCTTAAAGTAAGGCTAACTAAAGATCTAGAGGTGAGGCTAACTAAAACCATGTTAGCTGGGGCATTATGAACATTGGAGGGGAAAGCAAATGATGCTGAAGGAACAGAGCCTGAAAGCCTTTTGTCATGGTTATCTGGATGAGCGATTCAGAAGGCAAAATACCAGATGGTTAATACCATCCACAACAAAGTTTTTCCCTCCCTCTGCTCTTCTTCAAAGAAAAAGAGGCCGGTCAATAGTGGAACAGTACATCCGGCAGCCCAGCAGTGAGAGAGACGGGACAGTTGTGGTCTGAGAAGGAAAAAGGGCAACCCGTTTGACAGATGGTCCCATCACAGATACTCTTCTCCTGGAAGCAGAAGGGAGTCTTTTGCTCAGCGAGCAAAATTTTCCCTGCATCTCTAAAAGAGGATGTCCTTTCTCTGATTACAGCTAATTGTACAGATAATTCATCTGCAGAAATTTACCAACACAGAGGGACCTGGCTGAGGCTTTCAGGGAGCAGAATAGAATACTGTAGGTGCGACAGCGGTCGGAGTCGCTGCCACACTGTGCCTGTCAGAGGTGAGTATGACAAAGAAAAAGGAAATGGTGAGAGATTGTCCATCTAATCATCCTAAAGAAAAACACTCTCAGGGCCAGAGTTTCCACACAGAAAATTTGTCTGGGAATAGAAAGAGGATAGAAATGAAAATACCGGTGTACACTGACTCGGGCAGGACTAAGTGGGAATAGGCGAGGGGCTGAGGAAGTCTAATAGCATGGAGAGAATGAAACAAAGAAAGAATGGAAGCGTTACACAAAAAGGCTGTAAGCGCATGGCAATAACAGGTGGGTAGGGAAAAACAGAACAGGCTAAAGGAGACCGACAGGAAAGCGAAAGATGTGTATACATTGCCAGCTTCTTGCTTCTGTGAAATCTAACAGTATTTCCTGGCTTTTGCTTATTCCACAGCCTGCACTAGAAATAAATGCTACAATGGGGGCCAATGTTCACAGGCATATTACTCCCCACAGCTTTTCATCTGCCGGTGCCACCAAGGTTTCTCAGGGAAGCAGTGTGAAATAGGTGAGTGTGCCACATCAACTGCTGTGAAAGATGCTATTGGTTTTAGCTGTGCAGTGCAAAAGGATAAGGTACCCAGAAGCTCCTGCTGTACGCTAGGCTCTCTATTAAGTTGTCTTTTTTTTATTCTAAAGCTAATACTACAAAGAACTTTTAAGGACACCTGTGTTGTTCTCCACGTCTCTTAATAAAACCCTGAATTTTGTAGCTGAAGACCTTCATATAGACTTACAGTCTGCCTGACAGGGCATTTTCACTGACTTACTAGACAAGACATCTGAGAGCCAAGTGTAAACAGAATAGAGACGGGGGAAGCTGTCTGGGAAAGAACAGGAATGCTGTCCTTACAGAATCATTTTGTTCCCTTTTGTTCAGATACTGAAGTTAAATGCTATAAAGACACTGGAGTAACATATAGGGGCACGTGGAGCGTGACAGAGAGCGGAACTGAATGTTTAAATTGGAATAGCAATGGCTTGGCGGACTGGACATACAGTGGCCAAAGAGAGGATGCTGCTGAGCTGGGATTGGGCAATCACAACTATTGCAGGTGAGGAGCTGATGGCACACAGGTCAGAGCCACAGGAATCAGCCCATTCTGAGAGCTTGGAGCAAAAGAATGGCTGCTGGCTGTAGTCTGATACCAAGCAGGGAACACTCTGCACAGGTGCAGCCACTGTGCAGCCCGTGAGCAGTAATTGCGACATCTGTAGACGTATCTGAACTTCAGATCTTCCTAGACTTGAAGTTTATGGCAGACTACAAAATGCAAGTATCTCTCATCCCGTAATCTTTCCCTTGCCCCTTCTCAGTCCCTAAACCCCATTTGTAATTCAGTTTCCTGCCACTTCAAATCCTGATCAAAACTGTAAAAATATAGTGCTTCCTGTACACGATCTAAACTGCACAAACATGCTGTCCACTCCTGCTAGCTACTGGCCATCTCATCTTCACCTCAATGTACTCCACATTTTTATAATTAAAGTAGGAATTCAGGCAACTTCTGATGATTCAGTCCACAGCTTCACTGCGGAGCAGGACTAAGCGAAATAGATGGCCTACGTGATGCTATCGACAATAGCTTTATAATGATGCATAATATTGTAACTCTTTCAGAAACCCAGATGAGGATTCCAGACCTTGGTGCTATATCTATAAAGGGGGAAGGTACACCTGGGAACACTGCAGTGTGCCCTTCTGTTCAAAAGGTACATGCAGGGGACATGGACTTTGTAATTTCCATTATTCACTGCATATATAAGGGTTCTCTGTGGACTTGGGCTATTTCTGTAGCCTAAAAAGTTGAGACTCTCATGTTATATCATATTTAGGCTTTTAGTATTTATGACACCAAGAGAATGAGATACATATAGGTAATATATAGATGCCTTGACAGAAATCACACCTAGGAACAACTTGACAGGTTCGCATCCATCGGTTAATGTGCAGCTTTCTTATTGAAGTTAGGAACATCAACTGCAGATCTGGAAGAGGCACAGATTACCGTGGCAGCCACAGTGTTACCACTTCTGGAGCCACCTGTTTGAGGTGGAATTCTCGAATCCTTGTTAACAAGCTATATACTGCTTGGAGAAGAGATGCTTACCAGCTGGGCCTTGGTAGTCACAATTTCTGCAGGTATGTAGTTGGTTATATAATTAAAAAAAAAAAAAAACCACCAAACTGTCTTGTAGTACTCTTAAGGCAGGGCTCTAGTCTTTTACATGGATTATTAAAGCACAGGAAATACATTACTGGTAGCAATGAAGCTCATTCACAATAATAATTTTATTCCACCTGACGTATTCATGCATCTCTAAGATCAGACTCCATAACTGCAAATTTCATGTGCCCTTAGGGCTCTCTCTATCTCTAGAAAAATCAAAAAGAATACACTCGGGTCACAGTCTGACACCTTTAGGTCTCTGCAAACTCCCTGCAGATCCAATAATACAAATAGCTCTTCTCTTTCCTATGCTGCAGGAATCCTGATAATGACAGCAAGCCCTGGTGCCATATCCTGAAAGGAAATCAGCTCACATGGGAGTACTGCAATGTGCCTACTTGCTGTAAGGATACCAGCACTCTTGGTTCTTCTCTTTCTTTGAAGCATTACTGACCTGCATGTCATCTGTATTAAAATAAGATCTGGAGAAATAAAGCTGTATTAAACTCAAGCATCTTCCAGTAAAAAAAAGAGCTGGAGGTAAAAAAAAACCAAATAATGGTTTTTGGAGCAGAAAGAGCTATCTGTAGCTCCATTCTCACAGAAGTGCCTTTTGCTCTGCCAGAAGGGAAGATTGCAGAAATGGAGGACAGGAAAGGCAGAGTTTCCTTACTGTATTTTTCAAATCAGAGCACAAGTTTCCTAGGAAACAGGGATGAGTCAAATACTAAACAGTTCATGGCAAGCTGCCTCAGCATGGACTGGTGACTAACAGGCTCTTAACCCA